>DWHP01009743.1:0-10097 GCA_018247895.1 Parnassius honrathi | reverse complement strand
TTTTTTTTTTAAATAAATTATCGTATTTTTTCCACATGTTTTATTTTGATTAATCAAATTAATCACCCATACAATCGATGCATCTTTACCAGCGCAGTGGCAGTTCATTGATGCTGTGCTTGAAGAAATCAACTGGACGGGTGAAGAACGGAAGTCTGTAGGCGCAAGGTCTGGTTAGTGCGGCCAATAACGGAGAGCTTCCTACCCCAGCTCTTGTAACTTGGAGACCGTCTGTTACGCAAAATGAGGTCATGCGTTGTCGCAGGGGACAAGCAATTAACCGGAGCTGGTTGGAGACGTGCAAGCTTCTCCATCACTGTGTACAGTTCTTCACAGTGACTGTGTGTCCTACAGTCAAAATTTTATTTTCTATGGAAACACTTTCCGATATTTCACTAATTAATACTTATTTATCCGAATATATATATTCGGATAAAGAAGGAAGATTCATTGATGACAATAGCTCGTTTAGTTGCGAATTTCCCACGCCTATTTCAATCGTACCTGCGATTCGTACCTTCGTTTTCTATTACAAATTTTTGGTTTCATAATTGGCATTTAAACGTAAATTTTGACTCTAAGCCCTTTTGTGTTTTTCCGATAAGTTGCAGTTCGGTGAAGCTGCAACCCAATGGACCATGATTTGAAATTTTTATTAATTCCGAAAAGAAGTGGTTGACGTCAATTATTATTCTTCTTATTATTTTTTCATTACTGCCTTTTTCAACGTCACAGGATATTTGTAACTGCAATAAGTAAAACTGCGTATCAGTAAGTAAATCAGAGTGTTATGTATGATTCAGACTAAATAAAGGCTCCTTAAAATAGATGTAGATTAAGAGGTATTTATACCTACCTACTTAGTAATTATTTATACTTAATTACAATACCTACCAATATATTGTGATTAGATTGTACTGGGTAAGCATTAGTATCTACTGGTCTGCTTAGTGCTAATACCTACTTAGTATTAGTACCGTAAAATGCTCTAACTTTGCACGAATTTAGAGGTTTTTGTGATATTTCTTGACACACATAGAGAAAGTTACATATCACATATAAAGAAAAAATATAAATCAGAACTTTGTGCGCCTGGCAAAATAACACACTGTAGTCTACACCTCATATTTTCTAAGAAATAAACTTCTAAATATTCAGGCAGAGTGATTGGTATTTCCTCTACTTTGCCTAGGCGAAAATATCGCAGTTTTAAAATGCGTTTCCAAATAAACAGATTTCACTCCCATGAAGTATTGGTTTATTATTCCTACTTATCTACGACATAAATTGTAAATTGGGCAGCGCGATGGACAATTCCTTGCCCTCTCAGAAATGAGCGGATGCCTAAGCCCAGGAGTGGGACGTAAATAGGCTGTAACTTTAACTTTAACTCTAGCTCGAATAGCCTACTAATGAAATTCAAATGATCAGTTTAGGCAAAGTAAGGCTAGGTAAGTCAAATTAGGGCATTTTACGGTACTTACTTAGATATTTTTTACCTAATCACAAGCACAAGCGTGTACCTAATCACAATACCTACTAAAGTATTTTGATTAGGTAAGTACACATTTGTGCACCATTATATCTACAAACCAAAAAATTTAATAAACAAACCTTATCTTCAACCATTTCAGTTGAACCAAGACAGGTATACTCTAGTTCTATGGTTTCTTGACTCAAGTCGTTTACTGCCGTATCGTCATTGTTCGTATTTAGCCTGCAATAAAGAATATATTATATTAGATCTTGAATGAAAACAAAACGGAATTACTTGTAATAAATCATTTAGATACATATTTAGCTATATATTTGAAAAGGTTCATATTATTTAAAATATGATAACCACAAAAAATATCACATCTAAATTTCATAACTCTATGGACTCAAAAGTGGGTCCGACTTACCCATTATCATTTTCAATTACTAGTAAACTTGAATAATTATTTTTGTCGTCAAATTCGCATTCAGGTATTTTTCTTCTCCTCCTAAAATATAAAGATGCTATGTTTTCTTGACTCAACGTAGGAATTTAACGGAATAAAAGTAAGTGAACTTTGCATAATACATCAAATTACTTACAGAAAGTCATTCATCTTTAGAGTATTTTGACGACGTTGACGTTTATTCTTCTTGAATTAGAGCATTTGCACTAATCAATACACAAAATTATATTTTCGCAATAACACAATCGTAGTGTCTTTTTGTGGTAATAAACACGTCAGCGCACCGGTTGTTAGGTATGAGTACTCAAATAATATTTTGTTTACGGCGAAACACGGAACGCCGACGACGACGACGAGCGACACAGCAATCTCGTACGAACGCATACGGTGTAATGCCGCCCACACTCTGCGTACGCCCCTTTATCACAGAATTCACACAATTTTTGGAATTATTTCAATTAAAAAAGAAAAACGAACTTAAAAAATAAATAAAACGTGGAGAATATAGATTTTTAAATTATCTATTCATTAGCGTAATCTTCAAATGATTAAAGTGTTGCGTTTAGCAACAGATGCATGTAATCAATAATTTTAGTCATTTTTTAAAAGTTGATTTTAAATATATTTACAGCACATAAAAACAAATTAGAAAGTGGAATGTGATGATAAGATATCGAACATTAATAATGTGCTTTTAAATGTAGCTTATTTTTCATAACTAATGAGATAATAGAGTCTGAAAAACGCACTTTCGCAAGATTTTGGTCAGGGATACACCTTAAGTAATTAGATGTGCACCGTTGCACCAAAACATCGCAATGAAATCCATGTTCGCTTCATCACTTTCTGTACTTATTAATTTATAGTATCGTTGCAAAAACGAGAAGCAACGAATATCAACGAAGGATATCGATTAGTTCGTGGGCCGGTTTGGCAGATGGTTCCTCTAGCGATGGGTAACTATATGTTATATGTAACTATAATATTATAGCCAAAATTTCAATAACCTAACTAGCTGGTTATTTGTGAAGGAATAACCAGCTAGACAACCAGCTATTCAGGATAAATGCCTCGCCAACCAACTGCTAGGACTTGAATAACGTTCAACTGTCCCGTGATTGGAATCGAATCTCGCAGTGGAACATATTTATATTTAGATAAATAAAAAATAATTACCTTCGTTTTTATTTTCTTATTTTATTTTATACTACCTTGTAAAGAAATAAATTTATTAAAAACTGTCGGAAACCTATCTATATTTTACAGTGTCATCTATATCTATGTGAATGAACATTGCAGCGATCGCACGCGTGGTTGGTCGTTGCCCGTTGGCTACACAATTAGTCAGCTCCGCGCGACTGTATAACATAGTGATTATATTATATCCTTTGTGACAGAATAACCGCTATTTAGTTAGCTACTTGAATAGCTACACATCTCTACGTTTCACAGTTTGCGTCATGGCGGCTTTACACGTTAGCCAACATAGTGGCGAATATTGTGGCAAAGATATTAGCCAAGAGTTTGTGATGGCGTCCACACATTGGAAGGTCGTTCGGCTTACTTCGGTCCAGGCCAATGTGCGATTAATTTATTAAAATAGATATTGAGGCGCTAACAGGTGCTGCGGTTTATTTATTTATAGCTTACCGTTACTACGTAAATGTGTGTAAGAAATTATTATGTCCATTTATTTTTACTTTTTAAAAATTCGTTTTCTAGACACTAGTTAGGGTGGATGCCCCTAGTACCAGCCACGCCCATAATTCCAGCCTGTTCGCCGTTTTACTTCGTAAATAAGGTTTCTAGTAGTCTTCACTACAAATATTGTCAGCTAAAAAAATCTTCATAACTGGAGGAAATTATATTTCAAATATCACACAGCTATAAATCTAACAGTTTTAAATTAAAAATCAAAACTTGTACGCAACGGAAAACGCCAATTTTTCTAATTTTTGACAAGTTGTGGTCTTTATAACATTAAGCTTATTTTACATTAACTCGTATGTAGGCTTTTTGATTCGCATGAATATGACTATAAACATAGTAATGCAGTCATTTTTCTTTAAATTTGCAAGTTTTTTTTATTTCATTTTAGTAGAAATTAATGGGGCTGTAAATAGATATACGAAATGTATGAAGTGCATAATGTCAGCCGTCAGGCTGATATTTATAGTTTTACGTACCTAATAAAAAGTACTTAATTTCAGCCGCGTTATATAAACCAGGGCTGTTATAAACGGAAAATTTATTTATTTATTTAGCTTTATTTATCCCTTACGTAAATCATAAACTGGAATAAATACCATTAATTAGAACTTAATTTATTTTAAAGTTAAAAGAGCTATCATAGATTCGTTTATGTTTTAAAATTCGTTTTTGATTTTAAACTTTAGCAAAAGATGTACTTCTATGAGACATTTGATGTATATTAAGAATACCTTATAATTTATCTGGTAATTCAATTGTTTTTTGAGACAGACAAAAACAAGCAATAAATATAATCAACTCTGACTTAGTAGTACTAATTATAACTGAGAACATAAATGAAAAACTCAGGACAAGGAAAGTGGCTCAGGACCATACTTTGCGGCAGTCTGTGGAGGAGGATGTTCAGTATTGAGCTTGTAAAGGGCTGTAATAATGATTGGAAAACTTGCACGATTAAAGTATGAAAAATCGATGTGGTCGTTTTTTCATACCTTGCTTTATTTAATTATTTGTTTAGTTTTAAAAGAAAGATCGAACTGCTTAAAACTAAAACACAGTAAGGTTAGAAGTAAAATGTTAAAACAAAATAATTGTTGTCGTCTGCATTAATACGTATTTCATGCTTGTGACCCGCATGGTAAAAATTAAAAGTTGTTACGAGTTTATTACTGTGTCTCTACAACTTTCCAACAATAAATACACCTACCAAAACTCATAAGGCACAACCCTATGCTATGCTAGCATTAGGTAGACAAAAGAACGACATTCTGTGCAGGGTGGCTGGAATTTGACCCATAATGCCTTCTTTTGCTTAGTGTCGTTTTAAAAATTGGTCTCGTAATAATATAGTTGTAAATAAATGTTCATTACATTTTTTGATAAATAGCTTACCGATTAAAACAAAGGATTAAAAATATTGTGCGATAATTAAAGTAGCAGGAATTTTTAAATTTGAAATTGGCACTAAAAGGAGGGTAATAAAATATCCACCCTACGAAGTGTAAATATAAAATTTAAATCAGGTGCGTGTAATCACTGTGAGCTCGTAGCAAACTAAACGCGTGCCCAACGTGTTGACGCGGCGCGCCAAAATCTGCGACAATCCTTTGATCTTTTAAAAAAAACCGACACCACACGGGTCTCACGCTACTTGTGGACCATGATTCCAATACGTACCAAGATAAACACAAACACCCGCTCTAAACGATGGCCATTGCTATTGGCCACAACATTCGCCACTATGTTGGCCAACGTGTAGAGCTGCCGTTATCCCGTTATGCGTGCCAGTTTCGTTTTCGGGCGTTTGTAATGGCGGCTTCTCACTGCGTGTGTTATCACGCGCCACGCTGCGTCCGCACGCGGCTTGCACAGTGTGAAGGGCTTGGCGTGGCGTGGCGTGGGCAGGCGTGGCGCGGAGCGTGCTATCCGTTTAAAATCGGTAACTTTAAAGGCGCGGCGCGGGCTTGCACGTCGGTGCGCGGGCGCGCGAGCTCTTACAACATTGAACTCGTTCATTTCGTCTTAACTCGTCCGACGTTGAGGTACTCTCATATCTATATAGATATGGAGTGGTCTGATGAGACGATTGCTGAATTTTTGAAGTGAAAACTTCTTTAGCGACACTTTTTTGTAATGGGTAAAAAATGTTAAACTCGCGTCAGGTCACGTGTCCTGATCGAAAATTTGTAAGACGGACGGAGAGAGAGACAGCCGGCGCAGTGTAGGAGAGGAAGTATCCCCCTCTCTTTCTACGGCGCGGTGAAAATGTATGCCTGCGCTTGATTTCTGTGAGACAAACTTTTTAATGTAATTTTTTTTACGAATTTTTAAAAAAATCGTAAAGAAATTGTCATGTTTTTTACGATAGCGCAGTAATTAAATATTGTATTCTACCACATAAATGATAGTACTTTTATACTGATAATTAAAGAAATTCGTGCAAAATTATTCTCTAACCATTCCAAAATATAAAAATGCACAAGGTTAATATACAAGTTTTCACTTTTGCTGGCACTCCCGAAATGCAACCCGTCGTTTTTCAATTTTAACGACGTCATCCACTAGCCCCTTTTCTTCTTTTTTTTTCTTAATTTTATTAAGTAAATGATTTCCACAAAATAGGACAAAAGCGGCTGAAGCAACAGCGATGCCTTCTTCTTCAGTGGCATTGCTCCGTGGCTGGAAGTGGCAATTCGACTCACATGACATCGAGTGCGCTGCGCTAAGCAGACTGACTCAGTGGATCAGAGTTTGGGCAAGCACGCGCCTCGCCGCGCCGGGTGGCGTGGGGCTCGCGCGTGGCGCGTGCTTGCTCGTACAAATCAACATGGGCAGCGCGGCGCGTGATAACACACGCAGTGAGAAGCCGCCATTAGGCAGTTGTTTTTGGTTGGATACGTTATAAATAACGGTTATGTGCTTAGGTTTATCGATATGGTATTTTAATAACATAACGTTATTAGTTATGTTTTGATATATCGGTCTTAATCGGTCTCATGCCTATGAATGAATTATTTCGAAGACGCAGCTGTGAATGTAATTCAGTGTTTTCTGGTGTTTTCATTTTAAAGATTCGGGTTTATTATTTGAAACATAATTCAGTCATTTTAAATTGAAAACATTACACATATTTAGCAATATAGTAGACGTATGCTATAGTCCTTCATTTAATTATTTTGTACTTACAATATACAAACACTGCGTGGACGTAGCTTCTATAGAATATTTTAGTGGTGTTGTGGTGGTGTATTTGTTTATTTATAGATTTTGTACCTTGCAGTGATGTTATCACTTCAGTGTCCCTAAAATGTCTCAAAGGGATACCGCAATACATCTTGTAGCCGGAGGGTATGTTTTAAAGGATTTTCTTTTTTAATACGCATTTAGAATTTCATATCAAACATTATTTGTTTATAAATATATAACAATTTCACAACTCATAAAACTTTGATGATTGACGAGAATCTTTGAATTTTGGTAGCTACGAACTCTGGTTGTAAATAATACTTGAAGTAAACTATTTTTATATGGTAATTTTTTAATATAAGCGGATTTAACCTTACTATGTTAAAATACAACCTGATTCAATATGATTATACATGATATCGTGTTGTATATTGTAATTGAATGTAATAAATCTTGCATATGACATGCGGGGTTTGTGTTAGTATTTCGTCTAAAGATTTACTGGGATTTTAAATATTATAGATGTGGGGTACCTTATTGTATGGTGCTGGTGTTTTTGGCAATGCGATGAAGTAAGTAGTTTTAAGTAAAATTTAAATTGATATCTATAGATTTAGGTTCTACATATCCCACACAAGTAATATAAGCAGACATTGTATCACTCTCTTGCTTTATAACAGCTGTTTAAGGAAGTTTGTTTCTTTCTTAATGTGTATAATATGACAGATTATTATATTATCTCTTTAAAAGCAGAGTGATAAAGTAGTCGTTTAGTTGCGAAGATAATGGCTTCAGACATAAAAAAAGGGTTTTTAGATCTTTCGTACGGGTGTTGGATATAAAGTCGAGTTATATACTTAGTCAAGTTATTTACATTAGTTATATACTTATTATTGATAATAATAATAAATCATTTATTTCGGACAACTTGTATATCCATTATTGACACCATGAGACTTAAAAGAAGAATAATGGAGATAAAAGAGCTACAATTGAGTTATAAATATTGCATTATTACATGGTAGAGCCATGCTGTAGCTATATTAATTGTACATTTGAAGCACAAATGGGTCGGCTCGACTGAGGAAGGACCACACTCTCACAGAATACCAGTGTCAAATTGCATCTTAATGCTGTTATGTTTCATATGGTGAGTGTGGAGAACAGGAGACCCTTTTTACTGGAAAAGGGGCATTCCATCTTAGTCCTCAAGGCTGACAATGCAGGTTGGATTTAGAATCGTTTGGCGGGAATTTGGGGGAGTAAGGTGTTTTATTCAGTAGAGGTTTGGTGCGCGATTATAATAATACCGCTCACATTAAAAGGTAATGCAACTTTTTTTAAAAAATAAATAAAAACTATTATAACCTAAAATGCGTAATGTATGGAAAATGATACATTTTTTAATATTAACTGACTTTACTCTCTCTCTCTGCTCTCGGCTCTGGGTTCTAGCCCTTCAGAGAAAAAATTATATGATATTACTGTGAAAGCTGGATAGCTTACAAAATTTTGTGGCTGTGGCGGGAGCAAAGGCAACCTGACTTTATAGATGTCCGATCTGATTGAATCTGTACTAAAATTAAATCAGCATGCCCCGAATCCACATAGTCTTGTCTGTCTTACTCCTAAAGTGTTTTTGTAAAGCCGTAGGCGCAGAGGGAGAGCAGCTTGTCGTAGCAAATCGCAGGCACCTGTGCAAGCCGTAGTGTGCTTATTATTGTATTATATATTATGTTTATAATTTAAAGTAGTTATAAAAGCTAATATATTGGTGTTTTGTTGAGTGCAAGAGCGAGCAAAGCGAGCTCAGGACTTAGGGCACCCGACACGAACAGGTTAGGTTAGAAGGGTATGGTGGGGTCGAGTGAGCGAGCGAATCTAGCGAATAGACCCCGCCATTCCCTTTGTGGATATTTTTTTGAAAAGCACTCAGAAGTAGAAGCCTCGCGAAGCGGGGCTCCGTCGACCAGTCGTCCCTCGGCTGCGCTACGTGGTGCTTCCCTCCCCCAGCTTTCGCCCCCCATAAATCAAGTTTATAGTCAAAAACATAACCTCAAAATAAAATTATAAAAAAAACTAAGCATGTCCCGCAGGATGTGGAAGTGGGAGGCGACTCTACAGCTACCCCGCCTTTCTCTTCACCACCTCCCACCCCCGTAATTCATTTTGAGTTATCATTTTGAGGTCAGTTCTATGGGATTTTCTTTTTAATTTTTCTCAAGAATGTTGCATTACCTTTTAATGTGAGTGGTATTATTATAATCTGGGACCAAACCTATACCAAATAAAACACCTTACTCCCCCAAATTCCTGCCAACCGATTCTAAATTTCAACCAACAATGCATCTGTATTTTATCTTTGGACCACAGCAACCACTTACCCTCAGATAGACTGTGTGCTCGCTTGTCACCCTTTTCCTATAAAAAAAATATGTAGCACCTAAGATAATACAAAGTAGTACTATGAAGTGTACAACTTTACAATAGATCTACGAGAACCTTGAATAACACTTTTACCGTAATGGATAATGGTAGCTCGACAGAAGCACCAAAAGTGGTACATTAGTGAAATACAACATGTAAATGTAGCCACTGTCTGCTTTAGTCATTCTAAAGATATTTTGTCTTGTGTGTTAATAAAATTCATTCAAATTACAAATGGACCCTAAAATTTTTCTATAGTAAAAAGGTTCCTTAAGTGATTTTGTACCTCAAAATTACTAAAAATCCTCCATAGTTCAGTGATTGTGGATCTTAAAGTTCTAATTATCACTAGCACCATACTACTTCTAGAACTGCCGTAATGGATATACTGACATCTAAGACTTTGTAAAAATTTGTCATTACATGGCAGTATTTGATGAATTATGTATGTAAATAAAACTATCAGTATTTACTTTTGCATTTCATGTCCTAATAAATTGACCATAAGTTCCGATATCGAATAAAACAAAAACTTGAAAAAAAACTGCAAAATTAACCTTAAAATTTTTAATGCACTTGAGTAATATAAATTACAATTTGCATGGTACATGAAAGATTTCGCTTAATTAATGCACATTTTGACATAAAACTGATGCTTACACTAATATTATACGTAAACAAGTGAAATCAAATCATTATATTACTCTACACAAATCATCTTTTTTAAATACTTACCACCATAATACATCACAATTAATTTTTTTTTTATAGGATAGGGTGACAAACGAGCACACAGTCCACCTGATGGTAAGTGGTTGCTGTGGCCCATAG
>DWHP01009742.1:0-10097 GCA_018247895.1 Parnassius honrathi | reverse complement strand
TATTCAGCAATCCTTTCACGATTTCAGTTGAAAATGCGCCAGAGTCAATGCAGTTAGAAATTATCGACATTCAAAACTACCAAGATTTACGCAACAAATTCAACGAAGGAGACTTGCTGAACTTTTACCGCTGAATTGATAAAAATACATACAAAGAGTTGCGCACAAACGCTCTGAAATGTGCCAGCTTATTTGGTTCTACGTATATGTGTGTGTGAACAAACCTTTTCAATACTAAATAATAATAAAACAAAAAATCGAAACCGCCTTGCAAATGAAATTTTGGAAGCAGTTTTACGTGTTGCTACAAGTAAATTTGAGCCAATAAAAAAGATTGTAAGCACTATGCAGTGCCACGCTTCAAATTAATAAATTCTTTTTCAATTTTAATACTTTTTTATCAATTCTTTATTGTCTTTAATTACCTGTACTTCTGGCGGCCCGCCATCAGTTCATAATTTGCCCGAGTGGCCCCTAGTCTTAATAAGTTTGTGCAACACTGCTCTATACCCTAACGCTTAGAGTCTGATGGGGCGATAATCAGATACGACCAGAAAGACATCAGGTGTCCGAGGCACGCAGGTGAAACACCGCTAACCTCCTGGATGCTACTGATCATTTCTTAATAGGAAAGCCACGAGACCAACGAGGCGGTCAGCTTCCAGTCTACCGACACAACTAATACATGAAACTGGGATTGACACTTAAAAGTTTTTTTAACAAATAAATTTCCAACACCATTTTACTTTCATCGAAATAAAAAGCTTTTTCACGTATTTTCATTATGCTTTACATTATAAAATAAAGATTCTTGTGATTTATTACGATTTCTTGCCAGAATAAACAGAGTTAAGTACTGGCGACAAATGATTTACTTGTTTACTTTATTCCATCGGACAAACATTTCAATGTAATTTAATTTTTTTGAAATTCGGCTCACAATATAACTATGGTTTGCCTCAAATTTTAAGACACAGAGAGTGATATAAAATAGAGAGAATATCAGAGAGATAAGCCAAGATAGACATTTATTGGCAGAAGTAGTATCTACTAAAGAAAAAGCGTTAATCGAAGAACAATTTCAAATTTATTAACAAGTACTAGACATTATAGTGGTACTGTTTACGCCCGATTGAAAACCGGTTGATGGTGGGGCGCGGGGAGGGGTTCTTGTCGCTAACTGCGGCCGCGCCGCTCAGCCAGCCAGTTGGTTTGAAGCTGCGCCGGCAGCGCCGCGTCTGGAACAAATTGCGCTCGCGACTGAACCTCGAGTTAAATCAAAACTGTTATAAGCGCTTGACGGCCGCCAATGTTTTAGTTTAGTTTCGTTAATATACGTTATAACGAGGCCTTTCTTTGATATTGAGTGATTGATTTAACTTTGCTTGTTATTAATTTGTGTCGAGGAATTGTACAGGCGGCATTTTAATATCGAACTAAATAATTTGAACTGTAATTGACTTTGAGGTGTAACTTACGTGGCATTTTATATAGTACGAAGTGAATTCGCTTATTCGATTTAACTCTAAACTGTGCTGATTGAAGTGAGACTGGAGTTCGGCGCCGGAAGTGAGGGCGTCCCTTGAAGTAGCGCTTTTGGATCGGCGGTCCTGGATGAGCGGGGCTGTCAGGTTACACCTTGTACTTTCCACTACACACTACTTACATGCACATCACTTTCACTTCACTTACTCCGGAACTAAGTAAGTTTGGTTTGCATGGTCTTTCATTCCTTATATAATAAATTTCCATAAGCCATCGGGCGCTCCCCTGGGTTGCCCGCCGATTGGATTGCTATGGGCCCCAATCCAGTCGACCTTCGTTTGGGCAACTCAGGGACGTAACAGATGTTTTAACTCTTACAATGTTTGCTTAATATCGGATATTAAAATCAAGATATATGATATAGTTATATTATACGATAGATTTCTACACTACTATACTACTAGTCCGGCAATGCAGAACAAAAACTGTATCAGCTGAGGAATGCGCTGGCACAGTCGCGGCTGGGCGGCGGCTGGCTGACATACTTATCTGAAATAAACTTCAAATCACGTTGAAAAAGTGCGCACGTAAATAATATGCGATTGTTGTAGAAAACAACTATCGCGGTTGACAAAACTAAGAACTAGTCTTCTGAGCCGCTCGCAGTCGACTAAATGAGTTACGGAGAATTAAGTGTAACTTAGTGGGCCGCAGGCCCGCAGGGCCCGTCTGGGGATATACATAGAATTGTTTGTATTATTCACATTTGTAATCCAATTATACTATCTGGCAGGCTGGCAACTCACCTGGTGGCAAGCGGAAAGCGCTAGACGGCTAGACAAGCCACTCGAGCGTCGCGCGCGGTCACAGCGCAGACACGTCCCCGCCCGGCACCGACCTCTCCACTGGACGCTTGATCGTTTTCAAGCGCTGCAATTTTATAAAATAATAAAAATTAATAGACGTCTCTCTTTGTAAGTCTGAGGTTGACAGATGCAGACAGAAAAAGCAAAAAACAACTTATCAAATAAACTTCACATTTACTGGATGACCTTTTTACCGTCTGGTAAAAAATAGGGTGTAACATTTGAACGGAGTAGAAGTCTATGGCACTAATATTTCACAAAAAATAGAAACTAAATTTTGAATTAAATAAATAAATAAATTAGAATCTATCGAAATTCAAATCATATCCACCCTAGCCTGTGACCCTGCGAAGTCACAAGATCAAAGATGCCCACTAAATTTATTGTTTTATTAAAGTAGCTGTTCGTAAAGTAGGGTGGATATGATTTGAATTTCAATAGATTTTAATTAATTTATTTATTTAATACAAAATGTTTGTATTTATTTTTTATAAAATATCGGTACCATAGGCTTCTACTCCGTTCATATGTTACACCCTATTTTTTCCAGACGATAAATAATGTCATCCAGTATATACATATTTATTTTATAAACTATATAGATAAAAAACGTAGACAGCAGTACCTTACGTAACTTTACTTTATTACTCACATTATAGCAGGTTCCAGGTGTAATGAGCAGCTTGTAGATGAAGTAGATCGGTACGCAGGAGACAGTGGTGCCGGTCATGAGCCAGCCGACGGCAATGGACCAGCGTGGGTATGTATACTCGCCGCCCAGCATCTCCTCGTGAGACAGCACCGAGAACACGAACAGAACAAGCAGGAACACCGGACTGTGGAGGTATGGAGAAAAAATAAATAATATTAAAGTGTAATTTTTCAATTTAAAACTTTAAAACATAATTTCCATTTTAGGAATTATTATTACATTGTGGGTTTTAAAACAGACACATTCTTGGGTTTGAGAAACCAATGCCGGATAGTGGTGACATAAGAGAATAAATGCAAAGTTTTTGTTTAACTGTGTACCTACTTGTTTAATTTTATTCACTTTAAAATTACGATATAATAGTATAGTAACGGGACAGGAATTCGAATGGGAGTCAATTAAAATTACAGTATTTAAGCAGGAAGTTTCATTTCATGGGTGTCTTAAGAGCGCGTTTGGTAAATGCCTTATTGTACATCGGATGTTAAAGAACAGACTTTACAAGAAACCGGAACTAAAATACACAGACCGGCGACGGGGAGCAGCGTTAACGATGCCATGACCAGTACAATGCTATACAAACGTGGCGATTGTGACAAATACTTACCAAGGGACAGGCTCAAGAAGTTATTTTCTTTTAAAAACAAGGGAAAATATTTTAATTTTTTTCGTATTCTAAGGCAGCGCAAAAAAAGAGCAAAAATTTTTATTTCAATGACATGTGAAGTTCGCCAACGCGGCGGACTTTTCCTTGCTTTAAAACCCTCTCAGAAATGAGCGGAGGCCTGTGCCCAGTAATAGGACGTATATAGGCTGTAAATTTAAGCCAGCGCTTGACTACTATCTCATGATCCAGCCGAAGATGGTGAAGCGCACTGACCAAACAAAAGCTTATTCACTCTTGCTTTGAACACACCCACATTATAACCGGATGAAAGATAGATGTTGGCAACTTATTCCACTCCTTCGCTGTACGTATGACGAATGAAGAGGCAAACCATTTGGTTCGAATGCATGGTAAGTCAACAACAAAAGGGTAGAGACTAGTTGATCGTCTGGTTGAATGATGATGGAAGGGAGAGGGAGGAATTGAGTTAACATTTCCTGTGCTCATTCCCCGAAATGCATCCTATAAAAAATCGAAAGGCTGGCTAATTTCATATTTTACAGTAGAAGTACCTGATGTAAGTCCAACAAACGCGCCAAAACAAGCCGGGCGTGTGTCCCAGCATGCTTTTCACGTCCTCGGAGAAGCGGTCAACACCGTACAGCCAACACACGCCCGCCGCTTCCGCGAACACCAGGAACAAGATCGCCAGCCCTGGCCCGTACACGTTCAACAAGTCCACCAGATACACGCCTCCCTGAGGAGGTTCAAAGCGAAAATGTTACTTTTGTGTATCACTTTTGTGGTCTCAAAAGACCTAAAAGATAAGTCATTAATAGATAGAACGTAGGTCCCTTTAGACTTTCGATTTTTTCTACCTTTACGTATCACTACGCTCTTTAAATGCGATGAAACTGTATTCTACTTCATATTTTTGAAATGGACCGACCCTTGAGTCTGAGAGTTATTCGTCAACATGTTATGAAGAAGACGGCATACGGCAAGGGAAGAGTCCCTGTTCTAAAACCCAATTAAATTAACTCAATTACATTGCAACATACATACGAGTATACCGACTGTATACTCGTATGTATGTAGCAATGTAATTGAACTGTGTGTTGGTGAGGTAAGAAAATCCAATACTATGTTTCGTGTGAGTCAAAATTGTACAACAAGGGTTATTATAATATCAAGGCCCGTGTTGCTTTATGTATCAAGGAATACATGAATGAAAATAGCCCCTGGGAATGAGGTGATTGCCAACATACTCGCCATTAAAATTCGTAATATATACATAAATAAACACTCACGTCTATCACCAAGAGGGGTAGGCAGAGACTACGGACTTTCATTTGGCACAATTCTGACACACCTTTCTTGCTTCCTTTACATCCATATGGCTATGGCTACATACATGCTCGTCAACTAAGAGTACTCTTAATCTGGCCCATTTTCGCCAATTTGATCAATAAACATTCTTCTGGAGTGTCCCTTCCTGATATCCGTTCACTTCTGCAACGTAAATTTGCTTTGTCACTCTTTCCTCGTTCATTCTTTCTACATGACCATTCACCGAAAAATTCCTTTCTTAATCCTGGTCACAATATCATCTTGCAATACACACTTTTCTGTTATCATACAATTTCTCACACTGTCATTCAGATTCAGTCCTAATATACTTCTCTATATTCTAGTCCGTGCTTCTTCTGTCACACTCAACTTTCACTATCATACATTAGGTTAGGGACTAGCACAGCATTGTGAGTTGCCTTACGTGCCTTTTTTGACACATTCTGTCTCTTCACAATAGAGTGTAGGGCCTCATTTACTCTATTTCCTGCGTTCACTCGTAGTTCTGTATCCTTATTATTTCTCCCATCCTTGCTAAATACGCACCCCAAATATACAAACTCATCTATTTGTTCGATCAACTCCCCTTCTATTCTTATATCACATATCGTTTTATTTTCTTCTCTTTCAAAAACCATAACTTTCGTCTTACTTGCGTTCACTTTCATTCCCCTTTCTTTTTATGACCTGTTCATTAATGTAACTATCATTTGAAATTCAGCCGCCGACGACGCAAAAATGAATTGATCATCGGGGTACAAAAAGGCATTTGACGGTTAACTCCCCCATTCTTAACCCACATTCTTCATCTTCCAAAATTTCCCAACAACTGTCCATAAATAGGTTGAATAGCAAAGATGGAGCTATATAGCCCTGTCTGATACCGCTATGGATCCCAAACCAGTCCGAGTAGGCCCCGTAAATCCTGACACAAGCACTGGAGTCCATATAAAGAGACTAATGCCTGTATCAACCCAGCGCTCAACCCAAATGAGTTCAGTGTTTGCCACATACCACATTCCTCTCTACTCAGTCATGAGCCTTTTCCAAGTCCACGAACGCAAGGTTTTTTCTTTCCGCTTTTTGGCCAAAAACCTCTCGATCTCGCGCATGGCAAAGATTTGATCCGTACATCCCATTAACTTTATAAAACCAGCTTGCACATTGCCCAAATTTTCTCATCAATTTCTGTGATAACTATTTCAATTAACACCTTAGCATAAAGTTTAACAACAATACTAAGCAGGCTGATACCACGGTAGTGTTTACAGTCCTGCTGTGATTCTTTTATCTTACATATTAGGACTATAACGGCTTTACACCAGTCTCCCGGTACCCGCTTTAGTTCCTAACATAAATTGAACCAAGTGTATAGCAAACCTGCGACCACTCCTTCTCCGGCTGCCTTACCTGCGTTCATGGTTTTCATTGCTTTCATTATTTCATCGATATTTATGTCCCTAAGTCTTTCCTCTTTTTTCGAAATTCCTAGTTCGTTTAATTCAAACATCTACTCACGCATAAATACGCTTTAACAAAGTATTCCTTCCATCTTTTTAGACTCGAAATTTCGTCATTCACAATACACCCATTCTTCGACTGTTTTGAATTTCCTCTGGCAGTTCTTACGAGTTTCCAAAATATTTTAATATTTTTCTTTTAATATTCTCATTCATACCGCCAGAACTACCAGTTTCGATTGCTGGTAAATCTAGCTATACTCTCTTCTTTGCTTCAACTTCCATCCGTATCTCATCATCCCACTACAACGTATAATTATTCCTTTCATTCGTTTTCTTACTTATACCATGTACTTCGATAGCTGCATCCACAAAACCTTTTTTAGCATTACTCCACACAGCCTCCAAGTTTAAATCATTCATACACAATTAATTCAACCCACTATTATTATCCATCAGTCTCCATTTATACTTTTCTTTCACACCTTCATATTGTAACCTGTCTATTCTTATACGCTGTAATGCAGTGGCAGAAACAGATGTCCGATGGCACCATCGTCTGGGTAAACCATCTATTCGGGATAAGGCATATCCCTACGTTGGAGCCCCGATAAATCCCTGTATCTACTACTGCGCTCCTCATTCTCTCATCCACAGTTATAAAACCTATCATGTTTCTATCATCATTTCTTTCCCACGTATGTATGAAAATATTCTAAACACGAAAGAAAGTGTTCGTCACAAAAAGACTTTTCCACACATACGGTAAGGAGGCTTTCACTATTTTCATTTATTTTTTCGTCACCAAACGTTCGCAATATTCTTTCATAACCAGATCTATTCATCTCAAACCTGCCATGAAATCTCCTAATATCACAATATTTTTGTTTCTCTTATATTTCATTAACGCCATCCTTACCATCTCTCAAAACTGCTGTCGGATGTAAGTGGGCTTAAACATGTCTGAAGCGTAGACCCCTAAAACAAACAATTTCTTTACGCCCACTTTCAATCATATCCATAGCAGCTTCTGGTTCACAAATTCACACTTTTTGTGGTTCACAAATTCACATTGGACCATTCTTTCTGAAAGGATGATACCGACTCCCTGATATGCCCGTTAGGTCTCTTCTACACCACTTCAGCAAGCGGTTTACTTGTACATGTCATGTGCAGTGGCATCCTTTCCCTTCCGTTTCGTCACATTTACACATAGCACACTGTTCCTCTACCATACATTATTTCGCATACTTCATCCATCATATCATTCGTTGCTCCACGTACATTCAGCGTAGCCATACAGGTTTCCGTAATCAATTATTCCGCATTAAAGTTCATATAAAAATTTGTACAAAATTATTGTAAAATTATAAATGTTTAAAAATATATAATCCCGCTGGGTTTCTTGACGGTTCTTCTTAGGACAGGGGGTCTTTCTCGAGACGTATTATGTAATAAGCTATCGCTATTAATAAAAATCAATTGCTGTCCCGGTAAGACTCGAAATTGGCTTGACTGATTGTGATAAAATTTTTGTGTATAGTATGTACCAAATCGATTGAGAAAAATGGACAATGACCTCAGATATGAGCCCAGTGTCAAAAGGCGTAACTTACAAAATCTCAATATAGATGTGATAACAATATTTAAATATTGATATTATTCACACTTCTAGGTTAGCACATATGATTTTTTTTGTTTCTTAAATAATATTGTCTGTGGTTCCTATAAACATCGTAAAATCTTACGGTACATCGCGACAAAAGTGTTATATTTTATATTTCAATTTATGGTAAGTAACACAGCAATTGATTTAGTAAAAGTTTCATATTAAAAAAAATATTTGAAGCAATATAATCACCATATTGAGCTTTTGAAAATTCATCCCTTTAAAATAAACAAAACGCGCTTTCGTCAGTTCGTTCTAAAAGAAACGTGACAATGGCAGCCAGAAATGCGTCACCTTTTTTGGGCCGGTCCGCCATTTTGTTTTCATTCATGTTCGGATAACGCTTGCGTGTGTACCTACGTCTCGGGTAATTCATAGCATTCACTGCATCGTTTTAGTTGAGTTTTTACTGTTAAATGTGTTATATCGTTAAGTTTTTGTTGTTGAATTTGTTATATTAGTTTTACTGTGACGGTCGTTACTATATCGACATAAGTTCAGGAAAATCTCGTGCAGGACCTGGTCCGTCAACGTCAAGTGGAAAGAGACGTCGCTGACCCATAATATAGCAGATACGTACAAATAGGTAAAAATGCGACGGCGTAGCCTTTCTATTTCTTAAAGCGCTTTTTATGTATGACACACATAAGAGTGAGTGTGTGATATATAGATGTGTGGTATTTATTTTCTAAAACAATATTCATTTACATTGTGTAGTACTATGGTAGTATATTTTTGTCATTTATTTACAGGCCAATCTTCTGGAGCGCCTTTAACTTCACCGGTAAAAAAGAGAAAATCTACCACTTTGTTGGTCGGGGAACAAGAGATTATCGTTAGTTTATACAAATATGTCAAAAACACCTGGCCCGAAGACCTGTATCCTTCAAACGTTAAAATGATAGAAAGGGTTTCGGAAATCTCAGGAGTGAGCAAGAGCACTATATATCGCGTATTAAGCGTGTATAGAGATTCCCATAAAATACCAGAAAAGGGAATAATTAATAAAAGAAAGAAGTCTGTAATTGACAAGTTGGACGATTTTGATAAATCGGCTAAAAGAGCGAAAGTGCATCAGTACTTTATTGCCGGGGAATTACCGACTTTAGACAAAATTTTGCTCAGTATAAATCCAGATGACCAGTTGCCAAACCTGAGCAAAACTTCCCTGCGACGTATGTAACGCCATTTAAAATTCAATTGTATAAAGAAAAACAGAAAAAGTGATCTAATAGATCGCACAGAGATAGTTCTGTGGCGTATCAGATATTTGGGAGAAATACAAATATTAAGAAACAAGGGACGTAACATTTTTTACCTTGACGAAACATAAATTAACGCAGGTCATACTATGGGAAAGGTATGGGAAGACACCACATTTGAATCTCCTCGTCGAGCACGGTTGGGAGGCTACTCTACTGGCGCGAAAGCCTCTTCGGTTAAAAGAAAGCGATTAATAGTTTGGCAATGAAAATGGATTTTTGGAGGGATGTGATTGGGTATTTGAATCATCGTCTACTGGTGGCTACTATGAAAGTATGGACGCTCTTCATTTCGAGGACTTGTTTAGAAAAGTAAGATAGCTGCAAAGCGGCGATGTCATAGTTATGGATAACGCTAGTTACCACCCTGGACGTTTAGAGAAAACCCCAACAATGTCTTTGTGGAACAAAATATGCAAGAATGGTTAGAATCCAAACAGATCGCACACGTGCCCTCGGACACAAAAACCCTTAATGGAAAAAATAAAGGTCGACCTTTCTCCTTTAGGGTGTTGTAGTTTGCATCATTTCCGACTGCAACGAGTATGAAACACTATACACCAAACTTATCCGTTTTCAGGATATTGGATGTTTAAGATTTTTATAAAAATTGCCAATTTTTTGTCTATTGTACTATTTTTTTTTTTGTAATTTGTGCATCTTTTTTTATTTTTCTTGTAGTATAT
>DWHP01009741.1:0-10098 GCA_018247895.1 Parnassius honrathi | reverse complement strand
TGCGATATCAAAAACGCCGCATAGGCAACTAGTCGACACAATTAACAAGCGAAGTTAAATTAATCGCGCAATCTCAAACAAAGGCCTAGTCACGTATCTTAATAGGCTAACATTACAGCGGCCGAGTGCTTTAAAGAATCGACGCGACGGAACATGGTTGCCGGTTCAGTCGACTACAAAACGACGGGCGTCGCGCCGGCGCTCTCACGAGGGACTAACAAAGGGGACTGCTCTGGGCGACGCGGCCGCCATTCGCGACAAGAATTTTTCCCCGCGCACCCGATATTAACCAGTTCCCCCCACTCGAGGTTAGCGGCGTCGAGCGTAAACAATCATCATTATACCTATATATTTACAGTTTTTTTTAACATATATTTAAACTTTTATTTCAGTTTATGTGTAAACTACAAACAAATTTTTACGGATTTTATCGCGTATATTAACTTATTTTATATTCCGAGTCCCAACGTCATAGTTAATTACGGCTACCTCCAGATTAAAATTATTAATTTTTGTTCCGGTCTACGCATTATGAATTAACTTTGTGACGAGAGTGATCCTGTACTTGTTCACCAACTGCAGACTTACCAGTCGGTTCTTCACATCAGATAAGGGTTCTTTAACTCAAGTTTTATTAACATACGTATGAGAGACTCCATTCACAATCAAGCTTGTACGCTCCTGCGCCTTGCGGAGGGATATTACACTTGACTGATGGTAAAAACTGATAAATCCTCTTTGGCAGCTTGAAGTATATTTTACTGGAAGCACGCTTAAAAATGTAGCCAATCTTGTCAGTGATGCCTCTGACATATGTCAGTAGATCGGACACACGCTCGACTGTAGGTGTGGGACCCGAAGCTTGTTGTCATGCAAAACATTTTTATTAGCTTATTATATCTAGAAGTTTTCTCTATTGGATATAATTTGTTCCTTTTTTTCATTTCAATATCCGCGGTAAGCACCGTTATTAGAAATCGTTGTAATTTGTATATTTATTGTGTAATGCTATGGTGCTGCATATTGTCACATACTGCAACTTTTCGATGGAACAAATTTTCACGTCAGCAGTATGTTCATTTATTGGCATTGAACAAACATCACTCAAGTCAGCGTCAAGTCGCCGAATAGTCGCATAATTCAGGGACGTGATACGAATATTTTCAATATTTTAAGCCTGTGTTTGATTATTATCCCAGCGGATGGTAAGTGGTAATGCAGTCAAAGATAGTAAAGCGCCTAAGCGCAAAGAGCCTATTCACACTTGCCTTGAAAATGCCCACATTTTAAGGTTATTTATTCATTTTTACCCGTCCGTATTTGTCCGCAGCAGTAATACTCGTTTCAACTTCACCGCGAGGTGAAGTAAACGAATACGTCTGGTTGTAACTTTACTGACGTGAAGTCGATATCCTACGAACTCTAGTAAATTGTAGTGACGTGACGCTGACGTGACGATGACGGGACGGATTTGTGTGCACAAACCTTAAGACGGGAAACATGTTTTTTGAATCATTTCCTTTTCGTAGGTTAAAGAAACCAAATTCAAAACTAAGTTTAATTCTAATTTCCCATTAAAACCGCTGGATGTTTTTAAGCCAGTACGTACTTTTATTTTAATTTATAATAAGCTCTACCTGATTGGAAGAAGGGATAAAACAGTATTATAGTCTCTTCAAATAGATATAGTCACGTTTGTGCCGCATCGCCACTGCACGTGCCGAATCATGTCAAAGACTCCGCTGCGAGATCAAAGCTTGTGGCGAGCGGAATACACACGCGGGATATATAGGAGGAGATATATATAGAAGGATTTGGCATTTTAAAACGAAGCGCCGTAGTGATATATTACTTGCTACCTAACTTGTGTTTATTATTTATATTCGTATTTTATAATATTAAACATAAGAATAAAATTATTAAGAATTAGAATTTTCCAATAAAACAGTATTATATTAAAATAGAAAACTATTTATTCTCAGAATATTTATTTATCAAACAAAATAAAATCAAAATAATTAATTCACCTCCTGGTGTACCGACACAATCTTAATGTACAGATTACAAATTGGACTGTCTTAGCAAAACAGTTTTTCGTATGCAAAAATATTTTCGGATAAAAATTTTCGGATAAAATATAGCCCTATCTGTCTGTCTGTCTATCAATCTGTATGTCTGTTTAGTTTATCTGTTCGTAAAGTTGCATCACAGTTGGTTCGGACACAAGACAGACGTCATTGAAATAATAATAAAATGGTTATTATGTCTTAATACCATCAATATAATTCTCTGAACGTAATAGAAGCATTATTTCGATATTACAGACACTTCATTTTTATTTATATGTACAGATAACCGACAAGTCGTACATTAAACGTTGGTCTTACTCAAAATAGTTGATAAACAGTTTTTAAGTTGGGTAGTATTTATTTCTATATCTGTTTCTTTCTATTGTCATTTAGTGAATAGAGATAGTAAATTTGAGCATTACATAATTCAAAGTCGATTTTATAAGGAAGGTCGTAAGTATCTAAATTCCTATAAAAGGATTTAAAACGAATTATACGTTACTTCATAAACGTTTTAAATATATTTTAAAGAAAAACAAAAAAAAAATAATAATACAAAAGCGTTGCCGTTTGATGTAAGATTGCGCAGTGCATAATTTCTTGTGAAGAGATATTTTTGTAACTTTTCTTTTCTGTTCAATAAATGTACATTGCATTTATTAATCATCACCCGTATAAGGGCGATGTAAGAATATCCACTACCCCACATCAACCCGTGTATGCCATAAGAGGCGATAGAGGGAAAAGAAACAGGAGATGGGCAGCAGGGTCTTCCTAATAAAAACTAAAAAAAATGCCGTTGCCACTAAGATTACCAAGTGGGTCAATTAGGACAAATACTTACAGAGTACGAGTACAAAATAGTAGCCTAATGCTGTTGAGCTTCATATGGTGAATGCAGGGAACCCAAGACCCTTTTTACAGGAAGCGAGGATTTCCATCTTAGTCCTCAAGGGCAGATAACGCATCAGCATTTCGATTCTTAATTAAGAACAGATGTAAATGTCTATAGGTCACAACATTTACTTACAATCGGGTGCTCGTTTATTCTTTACCAGTACGGCATATTAAAATTCCAATTCTGATATAGGGCTCCCTCGTACGTTGCCTCATAGGGTATATATTTATTGTAGTTATACGTATAGTTGCTACGGCGGTTTTTCAAACGCAGTTTATAAAAATATATAAAAAATATTAACCTTATGAAGTACCTACGATAAATCAAATGTTCGGCACTGAACTTGATAGACTGTAATAAATAATGAATATGGTGTTATTAACATCTACATGTCCTAAATAAATAAATACATTTATAAAAATGATTAGAGATAGTGAGCACGTACCTTAGTCTTTAGCGGTGACATAACAACTTTAGTGTTCTTTGTTTGAAGTTGGTTTTAGCACCGCAGTAGGCACTTACTATCAAGTGGACTTTTAGCTCGTCTATCACTTTGGTGTTATAAATAAAAATAAAGGTTATAGTAGGAATCCGCGATAACGAGGTCTTTAGAAATTCATTTGCTGTTCGCAATTCGTAAGGACCTAATTGTGAATAACGGTTCTCACTAATAGCAAAATGCGGTAACAGCCTCCTGGGAATAATTGAAGTACTAACGTAATTCACGTCGCATTTTAATTGTTTCGCGATATTTATGACTAGCCCTCGACTTTTTTCATATTGCACTTACAGAGCGTAAGAGAAAATAGCGTTCTTGGGCTAGTAGTTCAATTGTCTAAAAATCGATTTTAACTCATGCTTTTTGCTATGGAATGTTTAGATATGAAAAATTAACGTTAATATATCTTAAAACTTTATCTTTAACACTAATAGTATAGCTGTAAAATGGTGCTAAAGTAAAAAAAATATATTAAAAATAGGTTTTTTATGTCGGATTACTGTCTCATGGGAATAGAGCACCTGTGCTGGCGCATGCACACGAGCACAGTAATTCTGTAACTTTAACTTAACTCCAGTCCTGAACATAGACCTCCTCAATTAATTGCATGATAGATATTTACCGTAGTAGGTAGTCACGCTTGGCAAACTGGTAGGTAAGAATACAATATAACACTCTTTATGGTATAATATGGAAAGACAAAAATAATGAGATAGTAGATAAAATGTAAAGATCCATTTGTGTAAATTAGCAGTTTTGTTCGAACTCTTCTTCTAGATAATCGTCAAAAACAAAAGTCGAATTTTATCACTTTTTCGATTTCCCAAAAAATTTACCTTTTAAGTTACTATATAGCCTATACCTTTCCTGGCATTTTTAGTTATCTGTCTGCAAATTTTTATCACAATCAGTTTAGCTTTTGCGGAGATTAAGCCCGCACAGATAGACGGACAGAGAATAACTTAAAATAATTATTCATGTTTTATTAGCATGTAAATAATAATAATAATAATCATTTAATTCCAATCACAATGGTACATAAAACCAGAACATGCTTAGAATATTTTTTTAATTCTATGATACAATTATTGCAATATTGACCATTGTGAGAGAGCGAAACCTGTACTTGGATACCCTGTGTTACAGTGTTCCGACCTCCGCACACTCGGACTTGATTCATATATTGCTAGTACCATAATTGTTAGTATGATTGAAAAATATTCTTTATCTTCTATAACTATGTATGTGTGTGTTTGTGTGTATGTGTATGTGTGTGTGCATGGAGGAGGTGTGTGGGGGGTAGGGTTTAAAAAGAATTACTTTCAATACTGCTCTTTGAGCCCTTTCAACTGGCAGGATATAATTTTTAAACTTTCCTCCCCATGAAGTTATGCAGTATGCAATTACTGATTGGAATAATGCGAGATATTTTGCTATAAGCAATTTAAAATCAGTAGCAGTTCTTAGTCGTTTGAAAACAAATATTAATTTATGGATCCTTTTGGTGAGTGTTTCAACGTAATATTTTCAGGAAAGTGTTGAGATATACCAAGGTATTTTATTTTTTGTGACTGTTCAATAGTGGTACACGTATTCGGACAGGAATCATGATGGGGGGACTGTGGACTGGTGAGCCACTATTTTAATATTAGATGGTTGAAGACGCTGTAGTTTGGTAAAAGTAATGTACTTAGTCTTTTCCAACTTAAAAGTTAATAAATTGTGCTGTAGCCATTTCATAACTCGTCCCAGCTCATTTTCTACGTTACGTGTTAGTTGATCCCAAGATGAACTATGGAATACCAAAGCTGTATCATTTGCAAAAGCAACCAATTTCCCTTTAACTAGGTTTAGGTCACATAAATCATTCACGTACACAAAAAATAAGCTAGATCCAAGGATAATTCCCTAGGGAACCCCATAAGAAATACATTGGGAGTCACTTGTTATATCGTCAATTTTTACACGTTGGGTTGAATTTTTTAGATAACTACCGAATAAATTTAAAGTAGTTCCCCTTATTCCTATTGTTTCCAACTTTTTCAACAACAACGGGACAGAGACAGTATCAAACGCTTTAGCCAAATCCGAAAACACTACCAGATATTTGTTTTTTTTTGTTCCAATTGCGTAACTATATTCAATGTTAAGCCATTAACAGCATTTTCGGTTGACTTTCCATGGGTAAAGCCATATTGATTATTGGAAATAATATTATATTTATTTTAGTAATTAGTAAGTTGTTTCTTTATTAATCACTATAGAACTTTCGACAATGAGGGCAAAATAGAAATGGACCTATAATTACTGATAGTGACCCTGTTCCCAGCCTTATAAATTGGTTTAACGATTGCTGTTTTGAAACAGTCAGGAAATACGCCTTCTATGAAGCTTCTATTACATATATGTGTTATTGGAGGTACGACAACGTTTTAGCACCTTAGTAGGTATATCATCTATTCCAGTTGCTAGACTGTTTTTAAGTTCTGTAATAGTATTATATTACTTCAATAAAACCGATATCAGTTAAAACAAACGAGTTAGCAATATCCATTTCGTACGGGATAGGCTGAATATCTCTAAGAATCTTCTCTGCTAGGTTTTTCCCTACATTCGCAAATTTACTTGATTCGTTACATTTAACAGCGGTTTATTGTTTACTTGATCGTTAGTAGCGCTAGATGTTGAAACGGCAATATTCAGCGGCTGCGAAGTAGACTGCGGTGGCGAGCGAGTAATCATAGTGGCGGTAGTATAAAGTACCAGGGCAATATAAACAATCAAGTGTTTAGAATTGCAAGTTCCACCGTTTCGTTACTATTTGCTTGGAGGTAAAGCAACTGGTCGTCAATCGACGATTCTTGCACGAAATGTCTTTCTGTCTAATATAAATTGATCTCTTATCCTATGCATGCAATATTAATTTATGCTATCTCTTTTTTATCCAAAGGCTGTGTGATTAGCCAATTCTTTCTCGCTTGAAGTATTAATTTGCAAACATAATATACTTCTATCTATACTTATCTACTTCATATAAAGTATAAATCGTCATCGTTATCAGCCCGTAGAAATCCACGACTGAAGATCGGCGTCTCTCGTTATCGCCAGGAAGTCGCTGGATGCAGGTGACTCAAGTTAGTTAGTTTTGTTAGTTTTGTGGCATTCCTGAGATTCTTATGCGGCAGTTGACTTGTGAAGGGTTGTAATGATTAAATGAATGAATAATTTATATTAATGTCGAAAACTTTGCTGATATAGATCGTAAATTAATACTCAAAAACTTCGGCTTTGGACACATCAGTTAAAATCTTAGAATTTTACGCCACTTTGATCATTCCATCGCATGCCATATTTCTTAATAGCAATTAATAATCTAAAGTGGCAATGGGCCGGATATATAGCTCGAAGAACCGACAACCGATGGGGAAAAGGTTAAAAGTGAATATGGATGGAAAATTGTAGTTGAACGAGGTGTTGCATTAGCAACCGAACGATACTACCAGAGCTACTGCGCCCTTGGAAACTTGATCAGATCGCATCTGGACCTCTTGCCCGGTCAGTAACCAGCGCGATGGAGCATTCCTGTGATTTTCCACTGGTTGGCGGGGCAGACTTTCATGAGTAGCTTATTTACTAATTGGGCCCCCAACTACCCGCGGCTTCGCACCCGGTTCACACAACCAACGCTACTGTTCGGATCCATTCCCCATATGGCTTCCCGAATCATCATGCCGGAACACGACAACGTCATTTGGCGACGAGACAGGTTCTCGAGTGGCAGCCTCGTAACGGTAGACGCCTTTGCAGGGCGATCCTCCACTATATGCAGTGACGACCTGGTAAGACATACGGGAAGTCGATGAATGCAAGTGGCTCAGGACCGTGCATTGTGGCATTCTTTGAGAGAAGCCTATGTTCAGCAGTGGACTTGTGAAGGACTGTAATGATGATGATGGTAAATGTACGCGACTTTGAGTACTAGGTAAAGACTTTGGGTACTAGGTTAAGGGTTTGAGCACTACATATAGGCTGCGACTTATTTAAAAAGGGGAGACAAAATTATTGTAAATTTTATAAAAAAGTCAAGCTTTCTGTCCTAAAACAGGTTGCAGTTTTTGACATGAAACGTTGGTCGTATAGCTGGAAACGTTGCAAACAAAATTCAACCTTAAATGCAGGGCGACAAATTGCGATTCTAACGCGCGACAGATTACCCCACTTGCCGGGGGCGTTTTGCTAATTGTGTCGACGTTGCATGAGAGAGCCGCCGCCAGCAAAGCTCCGTCACACGAGATACAAAGTGGAAACGGCGACAGTTCAAAATGGAACGGCTGTACTGTAAATATTTGTCCCACTGAAAATTATAACTTATACACACGTATTAAGGGCTGATTTACTTTTTATGTTTTATTTCCAGGCTATTTAATTCTGTAGTAATATAATTTCTTTGCCTTACAAAATACAGCCCTGCTGCAGCGTATTTTTAGTTGCAGTATGAATGGGTCGACCGGGTAACGATCGCGCTCTTGCTTCTTTCCGTTCTAAACAACCAATATGTTAGAGAGTGAAATTATCGACGTGTAGTTTAGAATAAAATTTTCTTACTAACGCCTTGAATAAGCTGTTACATGAAATTACGTAGTTTTTGCAAGAGTTTACAAGAGCGTAACCTAGCGGACAGTCAGAAAAATGACGACAGTTTCTTAATTTCTTAAGGCACATGAAGAAACAAAATAAAATGAGCTTTGAATCAACATCGGAGTACTTGTTTTGCCGTTCCTACTAACAGTTTATAGGCAAACAAAAATCTCACCACTTTTACGTATTACTACTGTTTTCAAATGAAGTAAATGGCAGGAGAAGAAACGGCAAACGAACCTCCAAAATATCTTAATATCTTCCTACTTATTTTGTAATAATTTTAATAACTTTTACAATAAACTTCGTAAACAAATTATGGAAAACTAACGCAAGGAATATACTACTCTGTGGCAAGATTGAAGTACTAATACCCCGCTTGTTAACTTGCACTTTTTATCTGTTTAACGTGATTTAGTCGAAGCTACTATTTTTAAAGAAGCTTTTTCAAAGAAAAAAATACATCGTTTATTAAATAATTAGGGCGAAAAACGAGAACTCGTTCCACTCAATGTTTTGCAGATCAAATTTCTGTCATGGTGGCCAGTCTCAATATAATTGTTACGTGCTAGAGCCACGCTGGAACTATATAATGGTCATAGTGCGAATGGGTCGGCTTGACCGGGGAATCACCACGCCCTCACAGAATATCAGCGTATAATAGCAGCTTAATATGCTGTTTTTCGATTCGTGAGTTTAGAGATCCAGAGACCCCTTTGTAACTGGAAATGAGGCATTCCATCTTAGTTCTCAGGAATAACAGGAGTGACGATATATATACCCGGGAAGGATAAATATAGATGTCTATGGACCACATCATTCACTTACCATCAAGTGAACAGTGTGCTCGTTTATCGCCCTTATTCTATATAAAAAGAAAACTTTTCATCTGCGCAGGACAGTATTATAGGGCCCTAGTGTATTCGCAAACACAGGTACATTATCTTATTACTCACTCTCGTAGTCTGATCGTACGGGAACTGCTACTGGAAACATTCACATTCTGATGTGGGGGCTTCAATTCTTCTAATCTGTGCACACTGACTTTAAAATGCGAAAGTGTATCATATTGACCGTAATTTGTTAATGAATGAACGAGTATTTTGCATTTCTTGCGCTGCCTTTTTTTGTGTGCATCTTTTCACGCTCGCTGATACACGTTAAAATTCAAAATTATACAGCAAAGCCAAGTTGTTACTCAGGGGTTTCCTTGACGCAATATAAGAACAAGCGCAACGCTTGTGACCGAAAGGTTTCTACGCGGCGTCTTTCAAAAAGTCCTCCTTGAAACGGACGAGACCACTCCACTTTAAAAACAAATAAAATACTGTACAAACCACTTCCATGTATTTACGAAAAAATAACATCAAAAATGTAATCAGTGAAATAAATAACATTCAAGGCTAATACCGGGTTTTTAAAATAACCCATTTTTGACAAAAAATACCAGTTCAGTTATTTATAAACTATTTAAAAATTTCTTTCTTTATTTTAAGTCATCCTTAGTTGCTGAATAATTAATAGTTCGTAGTAAAAAGCTTTTATATGCATATGGTATGTAATAAGATGTTTCTTGAATATATGAATTGGGCATAAGTCAGTGCGCTTTATCATTTTCAACTACATCACTACTTATCATGACGTGGAATACCTAGTAGTCTAGCAATGAGTCATAAGTTAAAAAAACAATGCATGCATTTTCATACATTACTGAGACAATTTTTCGACCGATCAAAAACCCTTATTACGCATAGCTAATTTTTGCATGCCAATGCTTTAAAAAATAATTATTTTATCACGAAAAACAAACCTACAATTGAAAATCTTCCGCTGACAATTTGTTCCTATTTCGGCTTCAATTGCAATATAATAACAAAAAATAAAAATGTAAATTTCTTTGCAATCTTCCGCTAAACTATTACAATGATGTGTCTTACCTGGACTGAAGAGCACCTCCCGCCCTCCCTCAACTGCATGCACCAACTCCGCCACCA
>DWHP01009740.1:0-10098 GCA_018247895.1 Parnassius honrathi | reverse complement strand
ATACTAGACGTATGCGTGTAGACTAGTTGCATGTATTCTTAGATAATAAAAATATTTTAAACAGTATTAACTTCTCATTTATTCAAAAAAAAGAAAAAAATCGTCAAAGAAAAAACAAAGAAAAAAATATTGCATAAATAAAATAAATAAATAATTATAAATGCGTAAGTTGATAAAAATTCTATGCAATAGCTTTACCGCGGCAGTCCCCGAGTGCCACACGTATTTTTTTACTATTTTGAGTCGTTATTAGGAATATGCTGCCATCCATCGCCTTTTTCAATTTCTCGCCTTTCACGACACCCAGTCCCTGCACCCCTCAAAATATTCTTACTATCATCATTATTAATCATCATTAATCAGGCCGTAAATATCCATTGCTAAACGCATCTCTCCTGCTGTAACGATTTGCTTAATCGCTACGCTTGGGAAGTGGCTTAGCGCATCACTAAATGATAATCTAAGTAGAGTTATTATTGTTGTTTAGTTCAGAAATTCCGATTAATACCTAAAATATTTAATGCTATTACAACCATACGTATGTAAACCCGTTAGTTAAAAATTTAAAAAACCTTTGCTTTGTTCTCAATTCTGTGGCAGCTTGCAAGGTCGGGCCGGTTTCAAATATTCATAGTAAGATCGATATGAGTAGGTACAGCTCTATGCGCCAGCCCCGAGGTCGGACTACACTAATCAAAATGTAATTCCAAGCTAATATAGTATTCGGGGCAATATCAGATACTTACCGCAGCCGACTACAAATGTTAAAGGTTAAACCTAATGAATTGATTTATATTTCGAAAGTCCAGCACTTTGCGACGCTCCGTCGTTGAGAAATATTTTTATTTTCATGCACGTGAAGGTATCATCTACTGCTCTTATTATGCCTGTAAATTACCGGTTATCTTTCGATATATCGGAAAGTGATTATAAAACAAGCAGTGATTGAAGTAGTAAAATCCTTAAAGAAATTGATAGATTTAATATTTTACTCATTTATAGCTCCATCGACTAATTTTTACTGTTTTGTGCTTTAAACGACAAATTACAATGAAAACATTAAAAAAATCTAAATTCTACTGCAACTACTAATCTTGTGATGGCTCCAGAAGAGAATTTACATATATACATTAATATATACACTTTATTCATGTATTATATTCGCACCCGCCAACAATTGTCTTTGGCACCCAGGGTTGACTGGCAGAGAATGCGACATGGCATTAAGTCCGCCCTATGTACCCTTTAGCTTAAGGTATTACATTAAAGTTTTAAATAAAATAAATAAAATAAAATTTAGCACCTAATATTATTTGAGGTATCGTAAAAGATGGTTTAGAGTAACCTCATGTAGCATATGATAAATAGCGACATAACTATGATACGTCATTTTTACTACCATATTTTCTTATTACAGTGTCCATCGAGCTCACAGTCCAGGTGAGGGTAAGTGGCTATTACAGCCCATATACACCTGCAACAAACTACAAAGCGTTATCACCTCTGAGTTCTAATGTGTAAAAATCCTTCCAAATGTAATTACACCGACTCTCCATATCTTTCAAACTGAAAACTACTCGTAAGTTATACAACTGAGTTTATTGGTAAAGCTGAAATAGAATCGGCGGGATGGTAATATTTCATCGTTATTATTTTCTATCCTTTCCAATCACCAGATAATCTGATGAAATTTTATAATATCTCTGTTATCTTTTATGTCTAAAACATATTAGCGGTTAAAATTAGATTCTAGTAATTTTTTTTAAAATGAATATGAGTAACAAACGTGCACACAGTCCATCTAATGGTAAGTAAATGTTGTGGACTATAGACATCCAGATTTAGCTTCGATTAAGAAACAAAAAACAAACTATTTGCCACCCCTGAGGGCTAAGATAGAGTGCCTCGTTTCGAGTAAAAAGGGTCTCTGGTTCTCTACACTCACCATAGGAAACACAGCAGCGTTAAGCTACCATTTTACGCTGTTATTTTGTGAAAGCGTGGTCCCACCCCTGTTGAGCCGACCCATTCATGCTACAGCCATAATATAACTGCAGCGTGGCTCTACTACGTTCAAAAAAAGTTCGTTGATATTTTGTGATGACCACTTTTAGTCCAATTGGCGTTCGTTACATGCTTTGTAATTTTAAGCTCTCCCTACTGCCGTTACCGATCTAAGCTATTTTTCGATGGCCAAGTGCCAAGGATATGTTTTTCTGTTTTTACCATTTGATTTAGATGATAAAAAAGAGAGAATTTAAAATTTTCGTTATATGTAACATTAACAATTTTCTCTGTTCATCCCCACGATCACGGTACGAAGCGGACAGTTAAATTAATAATTACCAAATTTAACAAGTATAGAATTTTTGGTCAAAATTAGAAAAATGGAATGTCCTTGAATAAAATAATTGGTGCTCACACTCTGCTTGCCTACCGTGAATCGAATAAACACATTGTCGAATCACAACGAAGCAAGGTCACGCTTCTAAATCCGTTCATCGTGTACCTTTGAACTTCAGTAAAACCTACACCTTAGTAATATATTTAAGGTCACGTCGAAGACTTTCACATTTTCTTCAAATCAACTACCGTTTCGCTGAATGTAAACGACATTAATCACGTTGAAACAAAATTTAGACTTATAATACACTAATTTGACATTTTAATATGTTTAAGTATTTAATATGTGTATAATATTAACTTTTTTAATTTAATAGTTGAATAGCAGAGTCTTTAGTCCGTAGCAACGAGGTATTCCGTCTTAGTACGCATGGTTTGCCGCGTAGTGGCGGTGTAAGAATACCCACTACCCAATATCATCCCGTGTAATAGGCGACAGAGAAAGGACCACGAGCTGAGCAGCAGCGTCTTCCTAATAACAAAATTTTCAGCAGTGGACTTTTATAGGCAGATCAATATTAGATCTCCCCGTGGATTTATTCAAATATCAAGTTCAAGTGGGGATTTTTGACACAGTTGCCACAGTGGCAGACGGATTGGTAACCGCAGTATTTCATTTTGTGGTTGTTATTAGAAAGACGGCAGTGGACGTTGATAGACTGTAATGAATTAATAAATAAATAAAAATCAATATTAGCTATTGCCATCTGGTGGCGGCGAGTGAGAGTCCGTCCCGTATTTCCAGTCCGAAGGACATCGTAATATGGGATGCCAGAAAGATCTTACGTATTTTGATAGTCGAAGTCAGCGACTTGCAGCAGTATCAAAGGTGTCAAACGTTTAGGTACTGAGGGCGCCAAATTGTCTGTCAATCATGACAATTAAGGCAAACCCTCCCTATAGGAAAAGCACATATCCAACTAATAGGAAAAAGAAGAAGGATATTTCTGAGACAAAAAAAAAACATCGTGATATGACACAAATGCTATTAACAATGTATTAGTTACGAATTATGTATGATTTCTATAATGCTGCATTGTAATAATAATATCAGAAGAACATTAAGCGAATCTAAGGTAAGCCTCCACTCTGATGCAGTCGAGACCGTAGGCTGTGGCGCCTCTCGCTTCTAGAATTAATAACTTTCTCACCCCTACCCATACCCCCAACCCCGTTTGCACCCTAACCCACCTTCCTCACCCCACATTTTTTACCACTACCTCATTCCCCTTTCTCGATTACTTTTAGTAAATAATTAACATTTCTGTTTTTTTTTCTATTATTTTGGTACCATGAAGATATCATTTTAATAACAAATTTGTTTTTTGAAGGCGAATTCGCTTAAAAAATAGCTACAGTTTAAAGCGATAACTATAAATTCGAGTTTCTGTGGTAAAAGATTTTAAGTCCTCCATCTCTCTCTAGCGGTCGGAAAGCCTTAGGAAGTTTCAGAAGTGTTTCGGTTTGGCTCTTTGACTCTGTTTGGGTGTGTAATGATTTGGCGCGCATGTAATTTGCTGAAAAAATGTCGCCGCCTTTCACCGCGGTGTTGTTACATCACGCTCATGATCTTTTGATTATTATTATTACACGGTTTATTACAAGTCGTGAGCGAATGTGCGTATTCGTTCTTTGAAATAGAAATATATGATATGACGTTATTACGTACGCTAGTAAGTTAAAGAAAGTGGAATTCAACGATGCGTTTGCTTTATGTATATGTAAATAGCATCATTTCATATAGTTTAAATTTCCATAATGCAAATTGATTATACATATTCTGCCTCAGTGCTTTAGTGGTCGTAAACGCTGGTTCGAATCCCGGGTCGAGCCAAAATCAGTTATTGGGTTTCTCTGTCAAAAAAGCAGCCCGGAGTCAGGAAGTTGGCGGTGTTTCATCTCCGTGCCCCGAAAAGTACGTGTGGCTGTTGAACTTGCACTTGAAACTTGACTTGCATTGACTTGACTTGACTTGCATTGACTTGACTTGACTCGCCTGTCGAGACCGGCCGTCGTGGCCGAGGTTTGGTCTGAAGGATCCATTACTATTAATATAATACACAGTTGAGGAGTATACTTGGTGCTAATCATTCGATTTAATTTTTCTGTTAGAAAGGTTTATTGATTGTCTGCTAGACCGAAAATAACAAAATTGATAGTAGTAATAGCTTAGTTGTAATGTTTTAAGGTAGTAAGTCCTGCGATCACTTTCGTAGCACTATGTATTATTTATGAAATATCACAATCTTAAGGTCGACTTGATGGTTTTTTCCGCAGTATAGCCGCACTGTAGTTCTACTATGGCTGCGGCACGGATAGGTCGTCTCGTACAACAATGATTACACTTTTACAGAATATCAGTGTAAAATAACAGCATAATACTGCTGCGTTTCGTATGGCTGGTGTCTCTTTTTAGCCTTAAATTCTAAGATTCATGCATTTGCTGAATCTATTGTAGATGTACTTACCCGTGGGTCACAGATTTCACACACTGTCACTCCTAAAGCGAAGTTAGAACGGCTCGTTTCCATTGAAAAGAGTCTCTAGTTCTCTACACTCACCATACAAAACACAGCAGCATTAAGTTGCTATTTTATGCTGATATTTATTTAAGCATGATCCCATCCCGGTTGAACCGCTCCATTCGTACTGCAAACGTAATATAGGTGCAGCGTGGCTCTACCACGTTAACACTACACTAACCATTAGGGCAATTGTGGGCTCATTTTCTCGTTTATATGAATAAAAAATAAGTAAAAATAACTAAGTAATAGAGCAATAATAATAATCGTCATCATCACAACATACCAATTTACAGCTGAACAAAGGGCTCACATAGATTTAATTTACTATAGGGTCCACGCTTGGCAGGCGGAATATTCTTATAACGCCACGGGAATAGTATATCCAATCAATTAAAAAACTCATTACAAAAAAAATGTAATTGAACCAACAGCTAACGATATTAGAAAATAGACATCAATTACAATATAATTGACATTTTTGACAAAAAATAGAATTTTATACACTAAAAACAAAGAAACACTAAAATTTTATTTCACGGAAGGCAAATAATAAGTATGAGATAGTATCTCCTTCATGCTGTAGACGGTGATTTCTCTCGAATAAGAAATCAGAAGGGGAAAAACGAAAAGAAAACTGGCGGGAATAATGTATATATAGTTATACATGGTAGAGCCACGCTGCAGCTATATTATTTGTATAGAACAAATGGGTCGGCTCGACCGGGGAAAGACCACACTCTCACAGAATACCAGCATAAAATAGCAGCTTAATACTGCTGTGTTTCGTATGGTGAGAGTAGAGATCCGGAGACCTTTTTATACTGGAAAGAGGCATTCCGTCTCAATTCTCAAGGTTGACAACGCATCTGCATTTTGATTCTTAATTGAGGATAAATGTAGATGTCTATGGGCTACAGCATCCACTTACCATCACGTAGACCGTGTGCTCGTTTGTCACTCTTATTCTAAAAAAAATTGTAACTTAAAGATGATCTTTATCATTAAATCATAATTATAGAAATATAGACGGTTGAAATCGAAGAACGACTTAGAATTGTCAAATTATATATAGCGGACTGATGTTGATGACGATGATGTATTTGTAACGTAGAAACAACGTACATTTTTAAAATGTTAACAAAGTTTATCCCGTCGTTAAACGAGTAAAATAATACAAAACCAAGCCGACATCCCAGAAAGATACTCTTTACTTTCTATCGTATCGTTCTTTAAGGAAAACCACCCATCTTACTTGTAGGTATCGTAAAATACAATTCAAATTTTGACTAAGCTCAAGTCCAAAAAAGATTTTATGGATATACATAGAATAATAATTTCATAAATACTATCTCCGTACCTTTCGAAAAAGAAAACACTCGGCCCGTATTTCGCAGTCAAACACTAAACTACTGTATTATGTCGCTTTGTATTGGATGCCTTTTTAGTAACTATTCAAGTTGCGCAACTGCCATGCAACTTTGACAGATTTACCTACGCTCACACCATTGAGCCAGTGTTGTCGTCTACAAGGCATAGATGGTATGCCTTGCAGGTCTCGGGCCTCGGGGTAACCATTGAGCCCATGCCACTACTGATCACTTTGATTCGGGATCGACGTTTCTGAGGGACATGTTGCCATTTTTCGGTCACCAGAACCGTGCATAAAAAAGTGGAGAACTACTTAGAGAATAGATTCGTATATTTCCGCCCCTAGTAAATTTCAGACAGTTCAGTAAGCGTTAAATTCCTACATAAAATTCCATGTGAAAGGCCCTTAGTCACGAATAGAGTTTTAGGCGATATTTTTTGTAAGTTGATTAAATAATGATATATTGTTCCTGCAATCTCTACGCCAACACTAATTAAATCCTTCTACACAAAATTGTTATAGATCTTACCACTATCTAGCTGGCAATTTGCAAAATTACCGAAGACGTATATGTTATATGGTCGTTTGTTGAAATAAATAGTATAAAAAGTCCTTTTAAGCTTACTTGAACCTTGATCAATTAATTCAATGCAATAACCTAGATACCAAGTATATATCACTCTCAACTTCGTATGCTATGCATAACTAGACCATAGGTCTCGTAACCAACGGCGGGTGAACGTATTTACTACGTACATGCAAGAAATACATACGTTGCATTTATTACTGGGAGACAGAATATGCAATCAATTTCACAGATCATTACGTGCTCAGTTCAGCCATCGGTTTTCAAATTGTGTGCATTTTCGATGAATTATCTTAAGCCCGTCACTAAGCAAGTTGCGTTAAATTTTAAGCTTCCATTGCTTCACGTCTTAGTATCGTGTTTACATATGCCTACATAATATATTATGTAGCATATAGTTTACTTAAAATCCTAACGACTAAATAATATTTTAAAACTAAGCTCTCTACTCATTCTGTGATATAGAGATTTTTATCTTGGGAAAGTGAGGTTGATATTTGAAAAAGATGTTGTGACTTTTCCCATAGGCCCTGTTACCGACCACAGCGGTGAGCTTGCTGTCTCACGGCGTCATCACTCTTGTCCCTGTTAACATCAGTCAAGCCTTCAACTTACACGCTCAAAAATATTTCAGTTAATAATCCAGATTATTATTTATATATGTGAATCGTGTAGTGGTAGTGTAGGAATATACCATATCATCCCGTGGGTGTCGTTAGGGATGACAGAGGAAAACTGAAGCAGGACATGGATAGCAGCATATTGCTGATAACAATTCAAAATAATAAAAACTGCGGTTGCCAACCCTACCGAACGTGGCATCTGTGGCAAAATCCTCCTTGTGGAAATTCTATGGGGAAGGTTTATGTTCAGCTGTGGACTTTTATAGGAACTAATGAATGAATGTGTAGATTATTTTTATATTTTAATTAAGTATTGACAGTAAACCCGAAAAGTTGATAAATGTATAATAAAAAGTGGTCTAGGTGCGACCCGAAAGGTTTACACGACTAACTTCTCAGTGGAAATAATAAAAAAAATATCATATGTTTTAATATTTTGTACAATTTTTCATTCTTCACAAAAAACGACTTGACCGATTTTGCTTAAAATTTAATGAGGGTTAAGTTACATAATTATGCGTTAAATGAAACTGGTCCCACGTCAATATCACTATTTGTTTTCGAGATACACGAGGCGAAAATTGAATCCGAACATACATACATAAATACATACGTACATGTGCACACACGGACATCCTCTTAAAAACCATACTATTTGACCTTGAAACGTGAAGATAAGTTAAAATTTCCAATTTGCAAAATCGGACCCATTACAATAACTTCCCACTGGGAAGTTTAAAAATCACAACTTCATTAGGAATCTAATATTTGATTATTATCACTTCGGTTTTCATAAAATACAGAAGGTAAAAATTAAGACTGAGAGTAGGAAATATGAAACAACAGAGCCTTAGAACTATAGTAACGTGTAATCAAACTTCTTTTGTATAAGGGCACTTTTTTTCCTAATTTCACCACGGTGCAATACGACAATGGTTATGCGTTGCTTTGGTACGACATGGGGCTCATAATGATTCATGATTTATGTTTGCATGAAATCATTTGGAAAATGAAAAGTTCATTTTTTAGAAATAACTTCTTGTTCTACAATTTAGAATGTATTAAAAAGAATTTTTCGATATAAACTAGTGGATGCAGACCTATAGTCGTACCAAATATCTGTCTATGTACGTTCCACTGCTGGGCATAGGCCTCCTCTCATTAATGAGAGGGTTTTAGGCCAAGGAAATATCCGCCACTCTGCCCTAATGTGTGTTGGCGAACTTTACATGTCTTCGAAATATTTTTTCTTATTTCTCAGACCTGCAGGTTTCCTCACGATGTTTTCCTTCACCACCGAGAACATTTAAAATCAGCACCTAAAATAGCAATTAAAAATTTCGTTGGTACCGACGGCGATCGGACCCGAGTTTTTCGCGTTCTGTAAAATTTTCAGCGAGCGCTTAGCCCCCGAAGCTCCCGCGGTTCTTATTGCACGTACACGGCAAATATTGCATGTAACGATATATGATACCGAAAATCAAGTTTAACAGTAAATTAAAAAGCGCTTTAATAAGACGTCACCAGTCAGCCGTTATTAAAATATTTGAACGATGGTAAAATTATTTGACGTTTGGTAATTATTACTAAATTTTAATAAAATATTTTATGTAACTATATATTGTAAATATTTCCAGTTATTATAATATTATTAGCAATATTTTTACACACACTTTATAGGAGGTTGGCCTCCGCACTTGGGTAAGTAGTGGGAAAACAATGCAAAGCATTAACAATTTAGAGGAAAGTAAACAGGAAAGTAGAAAAATATCTTTAGACGAGCATTAGCATCTCGCAGCGAGCAGGCTTATATGTGAATATACCTATGTATATTTCCCCTATTATTTATTCTATGCCTATACGAAAAACTACCTCAAATTTCGGAACACTCGACATTTGTTCCTGTTTGTTGAATATAGGTTATTACAATCGTGAAACATTTTACTTGCACACAAACAATTTGAGTTCAAAAATGCGAAGATTTTTATTGGACGCGTAAGTTTTTATTTAATTTCACGGTTTCCTTGGAAATAGTTAAACCAATTTAAATGATTCTCCTTTTATCAAGTAGGCTATACACCACGAGTGACCCCACATAAATTTAAAGATAATATGGAGTAATGGATATATATAGTATAATGACATTCCATATTTTCTTTATTATTTTATCTAATCATAAAAAATTAGGATGAAGGTTTTTATATAACTATTCAGACGACTTTCTAGATATTACTTAGAACTTGCGATATTTATGAGACCACTTGAAAAATAAATATTTAAACTTAATAAAAATACAAACCGATTTAAAACGAAAAAAATATTTTTCACGTAATACATAGCTATCTTCTGACGTCGGGGATTTAGTACTTCAATACATAATTATTCTTCGATATGTTCTAACCATTTACAGCAGCCCATTTTATAAAATAAGAATAATAATAAAAGTCGGTTCATCCTTTTCCGATAAATCGTTGAACATACATAAAAAACATACCCATGTAATGTAATTTTTAGTGAGTGTTATTATACTACTAAACAGTACATGATTGATAATAATCCCTGGGAATGAGGTGATCGCTACCATGCTGTTTC
>DWHP01009739.1:0-10098 GCA_018247895.1 Parnassius honrathi | reverse complement strand
GAGTCAATTCCATTTTCTCAACGACTAAACAAGTTTGACAAAACCCTGTGACAAGACCGAGAATCTTTTTTTAAATATATAAATGGTATTCGATTTTTAAAACCGAGGAGTTTTCGATTAAAAAGATTTTAATATGTCAGGAACAGTGGAAATATTCCATTCCCGATACTTTTCGTGCAGCCTATGTATCAATGAAATTCAAATCAAATATGTTGCGAACTGATAACATTCATTGCTATGCAGACGACAACACTGATGATGCCTTATACACCGGCCGTGCAATATTTCTCAGTAAATTGTTGCCAAGTACCGGGACAAACTTGTGTCTGAAGTTGAGTCTTTGCTTAACAAAGTCTCGGATTGGAGGCGACTAAATGTAATCCAATTTAATCCCTAGAAGACACAAATTAACAAGTTAACAGGCGCGTTAACCGCTAAAAAGAACCACTTTGTCGTATTTCTCAGTTTGTAGGTACGCCCGTTGCTGCCTCAGCAAGCATCGGAATCCTCGGCGTTGACATATCGAGTGGTGTGCAGTTTCGTGGTCACTTGTAGGGAAACGACAAATTGGCCTCTAAAAACCTTGGCGTGCTCAGAAGAGCGAGACAGTATTTCATGCCGGCATATCGCTTGAAACTTTACAAAGCACAAGTCAGCCTCACATAGAGTACTTTTCTCATCTATGGGCCGGGGCATCCCAGTGCCAGCTTCTTCCACTTGACCGCATCCAGCGCAGAGCGATTCGAATCGTCAAAGACCGAGTTCCTTCTGATTGGCTCAATTCACGCTGGTAGGGATTTAGCGTTGCGAGAGATGTTGCATCCCTTTGCGTTTTCTATCGTATCTACCATGGGGAGTGTTCAGAAGAATTGTTGGTGTTACGGCCCTAAGTTGCCCAGACAAGGGTCGACTATGTTAGGGCCCATGAATAACCAGCTCAACGAGCAACCAAGAGAAGAGCCCAATGGCTTATGGAAATTTATTATATAATGGATGCAAGCCAATACAAAACTTATCTAGTTCAAGAGTAGGGTAGACCACCAAGAGTCGTTAGCGTGGTGTGAAGGTATTGTGGGTGTGTATATGAAAGAAGGTGTATAGTGAATGCTTAGCTGACTTCACCAAGGTAGGCGGACAACCCGCCGTCGCTGTACCGCTCCAAAGGACGGCCTCACTTCCGGCGCCGATATAATAATATAGCGCTTCCGTGCGATATCAAACCGCCGCGTAGACTACTAGTAGACACAATTAACAGCAAACGAAGTTAAATTAATCACGCGATCTAAAATAAACGCCTAGTGAGGTATCTTAATATACTAACACTATATCGGCCAATCGATCTAACAAATTTTAACTTCGCGACGCGACGTAATAAAGGCTGCCGGGTCAGCCGACTACCAAACAAGAGGCTCACAGGCGCGCCGTAGAGGAACTTGCAGCGAACTGGTAATCTAGACTTTATGCAGCGCGCCGGTGTAAGCAATTCCCTCCCCGCGTCCCGCTATCAACCGGTTCCCCGCTCAAATCGGGCGCAAACAATAGGTATGTTAATATACCTTCGTGAAGTACTGCGTCTGTCAGCGTTTTTAAATTGGCTATTTCGTCATTGTGAAATAAATGTTCGTGCGTGTAACTGACCTTTATCATGTGTTTAATAAATAACTAAGTTTTTCATAGATCTAACAATGTTAGGTTATGATTCACTGACTCAATATTTTATAACCCTGCCATTGGAATGAAACCAGTTTTTACTCGTTTTATTAACTTTTGTATACTCCTGACTATTCGAGTACTTTACAACACCCACTGTCATATGGGGGCCTGAGGTCGACGTCCCAATGTCATAGTTAACCACGACTTCTTTTAGTGTAAAACTATTGATTTTTGGTCCAATCTACGCAGAGAGAACTTATACTATCTTGAAGCCTTGCAGTGATATGCATGGATTGGGATTTAATTTATTAATTCTTTATAGAATCAGAAGCCGATGTTAGCACACAACTATCTTATTTATTGAAATTAGAATCCTTAGTTGGAATTGGTGTTTTTTTTTTTGCGAGTATATGGTCTATCAAATCTGATGTAGCGTTGGGGGCAATCCTTTACGCGTTTAGAAAGTACTCGAAACGTCGGGAATATAAAGTAAGTTAGTGAAAAGGATGAAACCCGTTAAAACTAGTTTAATCAAAAGTGATGTGTGTAAACATAAGAAACCATTACCCTACCCTTTTTTAAGGTGGGGAAAATATCCTGGATATCTCGTTGCCCTGGGGGAAATAGGCCTAACTTTTACCGTACTAAAACCTCAGGATACTCGCTTTTGTCGGCGAGGGGTCAAACGAGCACACAGTCCACCTGATGGTAAGTGAATACAGTGATTCATAGACCAAAATGCAGATGCGTCGTACCCCTGAGGAGTAAGATGCCTTGTAATAAATAAATGGGGTCTCCGGTTCTCTACACTCACCATATGAAACACGACAGCATTAAGGTACAATTTACGCTGGTGTTCTATGAGTGTGGTCCTTCCCCGGTCGAGCCGACCAATTCGTGCTGCAAACAATATATCTGGAGTATAACTCTACCACACACTCTTTCTACTTATCATTCTCATGATAAACTGACTTTCTACTTAGCATTTATATAGATCACCCATAACCCAAGATTAGGCATATAATATTGTAGAGTAAATTTTCGCCTTTCAGATGTCGTGGGATGACATAAAACTCCTAGTAAAGACTGCGCAGGACAGCAAAGATCCCATCGCTTCAACCATCAAGCAGCTAAAGCTGAACACCAACCATATCACCCTGCTACTGTCAGATCCCTACGACGAAGGTGATGATGAGGATGATGAAGATAACGACGATTTAGATGGTCGCTTAAAACCAATGCTGGTGGACATAGATTTATCGTTGACAGCTTTCGCAAATGCAAGAAGGTAAGATAGTCGTCTCGCAGTTATTTGAATCTATTGGGAAGCCTAATTTCAACACTGGTGGTAACAATGTCACTAGAAACATCACAACACTGGTGTGGTGATGTTTCTAGTGACATTGTTACTAGCTTTCGATGTCAGATATGTGAGGGTGATATAATCATCTTAAACTTTGCCGCCCTTAAAACCATAACTAGGAAGAAGACAGAGACAAAAACGCAAAGTCGTATACTATAACTAATATATTAAGAAAAGTAGCAAACAACCTTTGCCAATAATAAGGAACACTTCGAAATATGAACTGTAAAAAATCTAACTACACTACACAATACTAAAATCAACTTTTTTACATAGAATAATGGTGTCAAACAATCACACAATCCATCTGATGGTAAGTGGATGCTGTGGCCCATAGACATACATTTACCCTCGGTTAAGAATCAAAACGCAGATGCGTTGTCACCCCTGAGGACTAAGATGGAATGCCTCGTTTCCAGTAAAAAAGGGTCTCCGGATTTCTACACCCACCATACGAAACACAGCAGTATTAAGCTGTTATTTTATTACGGTATTTTGTAAGAGCGTGATCCTTCCACGGTCGAGATGACCCATTCGTGCTACAACCATAATATAGCTGCAGTGTGGCTTAACCACTTATAAAAATCATCATCTATGCCAAAATATCTGAGATTTTGTTTGAATTAATTGTTCCTTTTTTTGCAACAATTACAGCGTATATGATGAATCTAAAAAGCCGTATAAAGTCAACAATGAAATTGAATAATATCACTTATTATGAATTCAAATAAAAAAATATAAAAGCGAACGCTTGTTACTTAGGTTAGAAGTACATAATAATATTGAAAAAAAAAACAAATCTAATTATACAAATTGCGTGCCTATAAGCATCCATTTACACAAACGCGGTAGCGAAGGGGTACCGGGCTTACTATAATCATATTGGCGGGTAGGGCCAGACGTGAGGAACTATAGGAATATGTCAATACTCGAAGGGTCAACGGCCAGTCACTACAACAGGTAAAGTCCGCCGTGCAATATAGTAACGGGGAATGGAATGGTCAACACGCGGGAATAAATACGTTTAAATTCCTGAGTGACAGTATTTCTAAAGTTTAAAAAAAATGTTACACTCAGAAAAAATTCCAATTCATAGAACTCTTGGTCCTTTATTATTTCTGCTATCCGTGAAAGAACTGCCGTAAAATTAAATATAATGTTCGGATTTCACACCGTGTGCTCGGACACTATAAGGTTTGCGTTAAAATATTTTTGGTTCGTTTTTAGACTTAATACAGAATTCACATTTGAGCGTTTTTCGTTTTCTTTTTAAATGTCTTGTAATATGTATTGTTTCATTGAAATTTACAATTTTGTTCTGCACTCTTAACCGTTTTACACCAAAACCATTTCATATATATCGTGAAAATGTCAAGAATTTAATAATTGTTTGGCAACGTAATACACTAATGTCAAATTACAATATCTGCTGTAAAACCACGCAACTTTTTGTAATCACTTGTGCAAATAAAAAGGACTTTCACCTTTCGATATTTCGTGACTACGAAGACGTTTGCTTATAGATTATGGCAAAACGTTGTATGACTTTTGCGTTCAAATGAATTTTTATCGTAGTTGCTATTTATTTCGACTGTAAGAAATAACAAAATTGCATACGTTTTTTTAATAACTGTACCCCGCGACTTCGTTGCGGTATGGTAGTATGGTATGTATGGGTATATGGTAGGTATGCAATTTATTACAATTGGATTTTATAGGTTTTAATTATTTTTGCGCGGAACCGGTAGCCTAATTTACTCTTTATAACGTTATAACCATAGGATACTATAATACACAATAGAATGGTTGTCAACCTTATTTTGTGCGAGGATAGGCGTTGCCGGGAGCACACATACAAGCAATCACGTTGTATTATCAGTTAATCACTACTAGAAACTCGATTCACTGTTTTGACAGACGGATTTTAATACATATTTATTTGTAAATAGCGTGCAATTTGGCATTTTCTAAATATTCTGCCTGCGACATTCGGAAACTATTGTAATGTCAAAACACATCTCGTGTTGATATTTATACGTGTGAATTGACGTGTTATAAGTTTTTTTTATAGTGGCATTTTAGTAGCTGCACGGGTTCCGCTCACTCCCCAGTTCTATTATGTATGTATTATAGTATTCTATGATTATAACATTAGCATTTGCCAGTGAAAGCCCCCTTAAAATCGGTCCAGCCGTTTCGTGGATTAGCCGGAACAAACAGACTAGACAAAAATTTTCAAATTGTTTTTTCGTTACAAGTATATACTTTGCATTTAGTTAAAGGCTGTTATTTTGACACTACAAACAGACACTTTAAGTATTCTATACATGTTGTCTAAGTACCAACCTAAGAATGTGAAGTTTTTTAATCCTTTTAATACTTTGGAGTTGTATTTTACTTTTTGTTTAAAAGTTATTTTATTCAGTCCGTAAAAAGATAATGTTGTAAGAACGATTTGTTTAAATCGCCACGCTTGGCGATCGCAGATCCAGACGTCACACACCTTTAAAACTGCTACCTCGTCGCCGGTTTGTGATTTTTACGTCTAGTGCAAACGAGATGGTTACGTTGCAATTTATCAAAGGTAATGAGATTTTTTCATTTCGCATCGTATCACTGATTCGTCTCTATCATACGGGACACGTCTTCATCACACAGCAAGTGTTTCTCCTATGAGTGGTAATTACGTTTCCAAACTGCCAGTGCTGCTGCAGAGACATTCCAGGGGATTATTGGAACAAATGAACTTGATATTCGAACCTAAAGTGTACTCACGACCCCGGCGCTGTATATTTGTTCTTTTTTCTACATTGTATATCTTTAATTTTTTTTCTCGAATTTTTATTTTAGCATAGTAAATAACACTAACTTCCGTTTAATGCGATTATTTATACGGTTTGTATCGCGTTTAATCCACTTAATTTTAATTCTCGACGTTTCAGGTGCGATACAGGTACAGCACACATGGTCATCGGGATTGGGGGTGGGGAAGGTGGACTGAGGTGTTTGACGTCTCAATGTGTAGTGATCGCGTAAATACATATAAGAAATCATTATTGTACTTCCGTATTTTCTTCTATCTCTCCTAATTAAAAAAAAAAAAACTAAAACGTTACATTAGCTCTTTGCCGATTTTAAAAGTCATTGCCACGTTACTAACATAACACTTGGCATTTTTCATTTCTTTAAAAAATTAAGTAATACCATAAGAAATAATGTATAATAATCTCAAACATGTTCAATGAAGTGTAAAGAAAATATTATAGTACATCAAAATGCCGCGTCAGGTCGTGGAGTTCGCATGACAAGTGCAACTGACCCAATAAAGTTTACAATCAATCAGCACTTGGCCACGTTAATGTTTTTAGTAGTAACACGATTTATTTGTCACTAATATAACATCAAACATTTTGTAACATACCAAACGTGCGGTGGAGTAACAAGTAGTCTCCTGTCAACATGACCTAGTCACATAAAAATTCGCCACAACAGTACTGTTTCGTTTGAATATTTACCCTGCGATATACTAAAAACTATTTACTTATTTGGATTTTAATCGCGTGATATAAACCTGAATACCAACAATTCGAAAAATTACAACAAGATAGTCCAGCTTTGAATCCCAGATTTAGCCAACATTTGTACAAGGTTGTTATTGTTATAGTGTGTGATAATGGGTCTTACTAACTAACCTCCTGCGATCTTAGCGTTATATCGGCCAAGGGTGAGTAGGTTCTTTGAGCTGTGCGGCCAATCCTTTACCACTTCAGCTTACAGATTCATGATATTATGTTTGTTATTCTGGTACTCCAAGTAAACCTCTGGTAAACCTCTGAGTTGTACCTACACTTGTGGCAATATATTTCACAAAGCATATAAATAAATATACAAATAAATATATTCCACAAGTGTACGTGCAACTCACTTAGGTACTTCTGACTATCCGTAGGTAGTCACCATGATTAAAAATGAGCCACGATGATTATATCATCATCATCATTATACTTAGCAACTTTCAATATCAAAGCGATGTACGCAAAATATTTAAGTGTGAGCCGTATTCTGTCAAATATATACACATATAAATAAATTCGTCTTCGTAATTACTTTCAGCATACGGTATTTTCCTATGTTCGAAGGTTATCTAAAAGTGAGAAAAAATGAAAAGAAAAAGAAAGAGATACTATTTTAAATAAAAACCAGGGTTACTTAATGTTTCATAGAAACACTATTATCTTATGTTGGACACGTGTTCCACAGCCATTTATTTCAAATAATTACCAATACGTGAATAAACAAATTAATTCGATTAAGTATTTGATTAAACAATACGTATGATAATCGCGTGAGAATTTCAATAGCTATGATGCGAGAAAAAAATTGATCACTTGACCCGCGTAAGTGTTAGTGAGGCAATAAAAGAAACAACGACCAATATTAAATTTAACGATTTAATATTGCATCACCGGTGTTTATTGATCTCGAAGTACAGATTACTGTTAAACATTACGATGAACGCAGGCAGCTCTTGTTAACTTGGACGATATTATCCAGCGTACACATTGCGCCGCCTACTGCCGAATATCGCGTAAAATATGTGGCTCTTTTTAATTAAAATTAGATATGAGCATACTGATAAACAAAATTAATAACTCGTATAGAGATAGATAGAAATATTACTGCCTAAATTGTTGATGCCTTAAGCAATGGCAACTCTATTTTAATTTCGATAATCAAAGTGACTAAACTTTCACTAAACAAATCATCGTATAGGGCTGTAATAGGACCATATCAAAATGTTCAGAATCTTTTCTTAAATCTTTCTAAAATTATGAAGCATCACCTGGTCATTTTATTCATAAACTATGAAACATTGGCAGATAAAGATATTTAAACTTAGAAAAGCAGCAGAATATTTAAATTTTATGGATATATATTTTAAATGAATATCGTAAGAAATAAGTCGTTAAAATACAACTTCCTGTACACAAATCCACTATTCAAGTCCAAATCCAAGGATAGTCAGAAAACACGCTCAGTACCGTTCATCCATCGAATTCCTGTTTACCTTACCAGGTCCTCACTCCATCTATTTGGTGATTGGCCTACACTTCGAGTACCGCATAAGGTTTGGAAAGCTTTCGATAAAAATAAATATGAGAATCAAGAGCTAAAAGAAAGTATCAAGAAAATAACTGTATATTAATGTTTCAAAGTCAATTTCCAACGTATTTTTTGCGACTATTATAAAAAAGATTACAGAGGTACATAATTTGTGTAAAAACCTTCGACGTAGGCCGTGCGGTGCCTTCCCAAATTAAGTTGTTATACTTTAATAAAATGTTATATTAAGAGACCCATATGGACCTCTGTTTTGCAAAAAAAAAAACTACCGCACACACGCAGGCATCCTCATTAACGTCCATAATCTAGTAAAAACTAAATAACATAATTGCACGCATCGAGAGAATAACCGTTTGCCGCAAAATTGATTTCTCTTTCGAATTCCACGAATCTGATTGTTCATGTCAAGGAGCCACTTTTTTAACTATTGTGTTGAGTTCTTTTATATAAACAAATAAGAAATATATTTTCAAGATGTTTATATTAAAACCATTTGATGGCACTCGTCGTCTGCCGCGACCGAAGTCGACAAAAAATGTTTTGTTTGGCTTCTGCAATAATTGCTCGGTTTGTATTTGTTTGTTGCTAACTAGCTCTTAGAGATAGCGTGTTTGGTTTGTTAATTGATGTTTGTGGGCGTAGTGTTTAGTGAAGGTAATAAAGCTGTTGTGTAAAGCATTTCCCCTTAAAGCGCGACAGAGAAATATTTATTTAACGCAAAGTTTTAAATTCGTAGTACATCAACGTCGATCAACTAGTTACTATGTCTAGTTAAATGTTATAGTACAGTTATAAAGACATATTCACATTCAATGCCATACTATATTATTAAAACAACATTTCATATTATAACATTTCTATATTTTTAATATTTGTAAATATTTAGTAGACAACTGATTTCTACATACAATTCAAATTTCATTGAAAATGGAATCTAAACGCAAATAAAGATAAGTTATCTGCAAAATAATTGCTTTTATTACCACATCTGTTTGTTACAATTGCAAGTTGGGTGGTCCGACTCGGTGTGTTTTCAATACCGATGTCGCGAATAAAAAATATAACTCTCCGTGTTTACCAAACGGCTTACTTTGTAGCTGCGAATTCCGGTTAAGATTATTATTAATACTGGAAATAACTCAAATTCATTGTTTAAATTGCTATTTGCAGTCTTCCATCTGGCTCTTGATTTTGTTGTTACAGAAATGAGAACTATAAAATGTTTAGATATTCAAAAATAATTAGTACAGTTTTACATAATTATGATATAAAATTTCAAATGTAATACACAGTTTACTATTTTAAAACTACGAAAAATACTACACAGAAATATAGCCTGAAACTAAGAAACGGAACTGAAACTAATAAATTAAATTCAATATATATTAAACAAAATTAGTGTTAGTCACCATAATAGAATCCATTACCCTATTTTATGCCGTAAATGTCATAAGACCATGAGGTAGGGAAAAGAGATCCATCACGTCATTAAGTTGCATGATCTTCGTATGAAGTCTATTGGACTAAATTATTAGTTGTTCTATTGGTTTAACTTAAAGTAGGAAGAGACGACTTTTATAATCGTGACAATGACGATTTTTTTAATATGACGTAAATATGACAGGCGCTATTGATCGGTAGTTTTTTTAACGAGAAGATAAGTAGTACGAAACGAAAAGTGTATTGAAAATTTTGTTCGTTTAATACTGCTTTAATAATTCTGACATTTAATTATTTTGACAAGAAATTTCATTAATGGTAAACCATTACTTAAAGAATTTTGGAGAAAGATTTTTGTGTTTTTTTTTTATAGAAGAGGGGGTAAACGAGCATGCGGCTCACCTGATGTTAAGTGACTACCGCCGCTGATCAACCGCAACGCCAGGGGAATTGCGGGTGCGTTGCCGGCCCTTTAAGAAGGAGTAAGCTCTTTTCTTGAAGGTCCCCAGGTCGTATCG
>DWHP01009738.1:0-10098 GCA_018247895.1 Parnassius honrathi | reverse complement strand
ACTTACTGATTATTTGCTATCTTCCAAGGTAATGAAATAAATGTGATTTTATTTCATGTAAACCATTTTATTTACGTATTTCTGCTACCTAGCAGCAATTTACGCACTGTTATTTTCCAATCTGAAGAGTTTTAAAAGCAAAATGCATGAGCTGTTTGATCTTCCATATTTACTTGGTTGCGTAGTTATTTTTTTTCAGCATTTACTATATCAGCCCATAGGATAGTCACGCATTTTATACGTGGCAGCGGCATGTTGCAGCTGTATTATTGTGGTTGAAGGGAGTAGGTGGGCTCAACCAAGTAAGTACCACGCTTTCACAGAATAACATCATGAAATATAAAACTAAATGCTATTGTGCATATTGTGGGTGTATAGAATCGGGGTCAGCTTTTACTGGTTACCAGGCATTTTATTTTAGTCCTCAGGACTGATAGCGAATCTGTAATTGTGCTCGGGTGAGAAGGGAAAAAAACTTGGCATTCCTAGTTATCTTGAAATAAGTCTGCTTTAGCACGTCAAGTATCTAATTCTTCAGTTCTATGATGTGTTCAGGTAAGAAGGGCAAGAGACCTAGGATAATTATATTATACTGTGTGACATTTTATCTCAGTCTTCATGAATGACAACGCATCTGCCTTCTTTGTCTTAGTAATTTTTTTTGGCTTTAGTATTTTTTATTCCATGTGGAAAATTCAGTGCCTGCCATTTTACTGGGCTCTAGTTAAATAACCTTTTTCAATGGGAAAATGCATTTTCAGGATCATAAGAAATTATATCGGACGTGTATAGAATAAAAATCCATGGTCCGCCAAGAAGATCCTACATCGTTATTAGTGCTACCCGTATCGACAGTAATTCCACCATGAGATATCTTGGACTTAATATGTTTGTAGCTGTTGATCTTTCATGACAATTTTCATAGCCTAACTCTGCAACTGATTTGAGTGGTAGCAGTATTAAATCGACTGGGTGAAGGCTCTGAAGGAGAGAAATACCAACTTTTTGAGAAAATCTAGGTATTGCGCTTTGCGTGCATAGTGGCGAGATCCATGTGTTTATCGGCAGGGGGCTAGATTACCACCATGGGGGTTTAGTACGTGCAAGTCGACTACAAGAGGTACTTAGACAATCCGTTATCGTGACAGTATATTATAGTCTACTGATGAAAATAGGCCTACTCCATAGATATCCGCAAAGGAGTCATATTTGCCGTCGTTGCCATGTCTGGAAAGCTGGTTGGCAACCGCAGTTTTTATTTTTAGTCGTTATTAGAAATATGCTACTACCCATCTCCTGATTTATTTTCCTCTACTGCCTCTTACGACAGCCACGGGATGATATGGGGTAGTGGATATTCTTACACCGTCAATACATGGCGCCTTAGATAATTACAAAAACTACATTAAAATTAAAACGATTTTTTGGTACTTGGTAGAACTGTAAAGGAAATTTTATTTTGTTAGAACGTTTAAATGTTAAACTTCACACAGATTACTGAATCATTGAGGTGCGACGTGAAAAGTATATTATATAGTTTTTCAAAATAAAGTGAAAGTAAACAACGAAAATTAAACTCGATCACTAAAAAAATACAATTCAAATTTATAGCGAACAAGTAATGTGCAAACAATGTAGAGCTCGGATCGTATCTTTCGATATCGATGTAAAACAAGCGGAGTCCAGAAAAATCGTTTGTTTTTTTTGCCTGAAAGTTGTACCGCATTTAAGCTGATGTAGAATGTGTTTACTTAATTTTTGTTCCTTTTAATTTAGCAGTCAAATATTTATGTATTAAATTTATGTTAATAAACAGAATCGTCTATAATCGCCCTTATATGTAATGGAGTTTTTAACATAATCTGTTTGATTACATGTTATTTCATTACGGAATAAGTGTGACAAATGGGCATACAGTCTCAGTCATGATGGTACTACTTATTATGATATGACCCATAAGCATTTACATATATCCTCGATTATCTATTTTCTAAATATCGATACGTTGTCACTCCTGAAGACTAAGACCGAATGCCTCGTTTCCGGTGATGGGTATGGGTATTTGGTTCCTTAAATGGACCACACAAAACTCAGCCGCATGGAACTGCTATTGTACGTTAGTATTTAACGACTCCTTAGCGCAGTCGCTTAGAATTGAGCTGCAGCGCCAAGGGCCGCGTGTTTGAATCCCGCACAGAACAAGTAATTGTGCCTACAAATAATTGTTCTGCGTCCGAATATGTGTTACGATGCAGGAGAAAATCATAGTGTAGGTTTAAATTTCTTAAAAAAACAATGAAAGCGTGGTCCTTACGTGATCGGACTGACCTATACATACTACAATGTTGTTGCAACATCATCCTACTTACGTAAAATTTCTTATATATACATATAATAGTGAATCAGTAATTATATAGCTGCAGCGAGGCACAACCAGTCTAAAAATAGTTTAGAATTACTTTCAGATTTAAGCTAGATCTGTTTTAGGTAAGGATTCCCGGTGAAATATATGAACTAAAATCGAAAATGATAGCAAATGTCACATTTCACGAAGACTGTGGAATCGCGGCAAAAGTACTTCTTTAGTTAGAAAGACTTAAACCTAAGTTCAAGTCAGAGACTATCATGAAATCACTATTTGTAATGAGACGACTTTGTTTCTTATTATGGCTAGTCTAAGCTACAATGAAAACTGTTCAAGTGGGTGTTCAAGTCTTAATTGTGTGTGGACCCCCACAATCACCACCCAGTGGACCTCCGGTAATCCGGCCCCTATCTAATCCGGCACCTCCTGTAATCCGACATGATCTATTATTTACTATTGAATATTTTTGACAATCTTCGCTAATGCATGATTGAACAAGTTATAACTTGTACGCACCACCACTATTGTGCTCCGACGCGTAGGGTATTGTTTTGATTCTGACAGAAAAATTTGATTCTGGAAATAATTGAAAGATCATAATTTTCCTCAAAAAGCGTTATTTTTTCTTGATAATGATCTCAAGTTGATGATTCTTAAATTGATTGATTCATAGTTTTTGATTATTTTGATGTGTACATTTGTTTGTACACCATTATTTCCTAATGTAAAGTTATTGCATATTTTTTGTAAGTTATATAGCATTAATGACGTTAATTTTATATTATAACGTTAGCTCTCTGTTGTATTGTATAATTTATTATATTTAACGTACGTATTGAAGTATGATTTATGCTTCAGAGTACAAATCATACTTCGTTATGTTATATGTATTACATATATGTGACATAGAGATTCTTATCATGTAATTTATCAGATTACAAGGTACTCTTCTGTAAAAAATTCCGGACGTCTGAAAAAGTCTGGTAGTCTTAGGCAGTACTCTATAATCTGACAAATTCGTTGGTCTAACACCGCCCTGCAAAATGTTTGTCGGGTAACCGGGGGTCCACTGTAATAACATCTACGTGTCCGCGCACAGAATCACTTGTTCGTTTATCATTATGTGTTTATATAAACATTTAAATGTATAAGAAAATTTACAAATTATTAACCACAAGACTGGCAGTTCATTATTTAATTCATTTTCAAAATAAGTACAATATATTTTTGTATACCTGTTAATAGCACGCGACACATCGTTAATTTTTTCTTTTCAATTCTCAGTAGCGATCGGTGTTTCACCCACATTCCAGGGAAAGCACGTTAAACCGTTGGCCCTGCGCCTAATCCCTCCGTCCTGGTCGAGTTGAATAACTAAACCATCGTATTATGAGCGTGAGGGATATGATTAATAGTACAATTGTTCTGTCCTGCGCAGGTAGCAAGTCTCTGTTCAGATTTGCTACCGTAACCAAAATTGGGTCTGGAGGACATCATTACTATGATATTTAATACATAGATAAGTACTCCAGATTTAGTGACTTTTCTTTACGATGATTTCTCAATGACATATTTTGTTGTTATTATTTGTAAAGTAAAGCTGATTTTATTATTACTCTAATATTATGTTCAATCTATACCGCACAAGCTATCGTGTATCGAGTCTTAAGTTTTGTTTCGAGTACTTTACTACAATTAATTTTATGAAGTTACTTAGCAACGTAGTATGTTTATTTGTAAGTTGCAACGGCTAAAGTTGCTTTATCATATTTGTTTAAATTTATTAAACTTATAACCAACTACCAAACAATCGTTTCAAGACTTATATAAATGTATTTTAAATAAACAAGATAATATCTTGCGAAAACAGTGGAATCAGCAATCACTGAGTTATTGGCAAAAAAAGCCACTTCCCTAGAACATCTTGTGGCAATAGTTTGTGATGGGAGTAAAGTAAATTCTGAAAAGTATGGTGGTAGTATACGACTTATTGAAAAAAAGCTGCATAGCCCTTTCTAACGTATTATATGTTTACTTCATATGAATGAACTGCTATTTGCGACGCCAGCTCGCGCGGGGTGGGGGCGGTGCTGGCGCAGCAGCGGGCCGGCCGCGAGCGCCCAGTCGCGTATGCTTCGCGAGCTCTCACGCCCGCAGAAATAAATTACACCCAAATAGAAAAAGAGGCTTTGGCGATTGTTTTCGCATTAAAAAAATTCCATCAATATTTATATGGGCGATATTTTGTACTTAGAACGGATCACAAGCCCTTAGTGAGTATTTTCGATCCCGGGCATAGTATTCCTAATATGATGGCTAGTAGACTACAGCGCTGGGCATTAATTGTATCTTCGTATAATTTTAAGATTGAATTTATAAGTACCGAGCGTAATACGGCCGACGCGTTATCTCGTATGATAAAGACTTATAAAGAAACTGGTTCTTGCGAACAAAGCGACGAACCGGAGCAAACGTATTTGCATTTCGCGACGGAAGCGTTACTCTTAGACTATAACATACTAAAAAAAGAAACTGTACATGATCCTATTTTAAGCAGAGTTATTAGTTATATAAGAGACGGCTGGCCAGGAGAATTGGATATTAAAGAATTAAAACCTTATTATAACAGAAAAAACGAACTATATACGGAACTTGATTGCGTAATGTGGGGCCATCGTGTTGTGATTCCGAGCGTCTGTAGGTCTAAAGTTTTAAAAGAGTTGCACGACTCGCACATGGGCATGGTTAAAACAAAAGGGTTAGCGCGCAGTTACGTATGGTGGCCGGGAATAGATGAAGATATTGAGAAGTTATGTCGGTCGTGTCAGGTGTGCTTAGAGGTGGCGGACGCGCCTCCTGCCCATGCGATCCGCTCGTGGCCTTGGCCAGATCGTCCTTGGTCCCGTTTACACATAGATTTTTTCGGCCCAATCGCAGGGAACACGTACTTAGTCCTAATTGACGCGTGCACTAAATGGATGGAGGTAATAAAAATGTCTTCTACCAACGCTAAAGCGGTGATAAAAGCGCTAAGAGAAATATGGTCTCGGTTCGGTTTACCAAAACAATTAGTTTCGGATAACGGTCCACCTTTCACAAGTTTAGAATTTAAACAGTTTTTGGAGAACAATGGAATACAACACACGTTTTCTGCTCCATATCATCCTTCGTCCAACGGAGCGGCCGAAAATGCAGTTAAAACCTGTAAAAAAGTTGTAAAGAAAGCCCTTTCACAGAATTTAGACGTAGACACGGCTCTCCTTAGATTTCTATTAGTTTACAGAAATACCGAACATTGCACTACAGGAGAAAGTCCGGCAAAATTATTACAAGGCCGTTCGTTGCGGATGCGACTCGATTGTTTAAAACCGGAGCGCGCAGATCGCGTTAATGCAGCGCAAAGACGCCAGCAGTTGGCAGCAGGCGGGTCACAGCGGTGTTTTAACGAGGGGGATGAGATTTTATACCGTAACTACGGCGCGGGTAAGAAATGGTTGGACGGAAAAGTTCAGTTGCGGCTAGGTAGCACTGACTATGAAATTTTGGGCATCGATGGAAGTTCACATCACCGACACGCAGACCAGCTAAGACACAGATTTAATTTTCCTTTGCAAGACCCGATCACGATTAAAGAGTCATCCAGGCGTAATTTAATAAATCCGTTTCTAATCAACGTAACTAATAATACTAATAACCCAGGGGAGGGTCCGGCGGCGTTGGCCGGCACGATGGCGGGTGCGGCGGGAGCACAGCGTGGCATGGCATCGCCTGATATTAATAATGCTATACAACCACAATGTTTTGAGCCCGAATTAAACCGCCGTTACCCTGTAAGAAACAGACATCCGCCAGTACGGTTTCCTTCATTAACATAGTGATTATTTTATATATATAATTTGGTTATCTCGTGTTACGGGAATCCCTATGTCATAGAATAATTGTTAAGGATTAAAATAGTTTTATATAAAAGTTAGTTAAGTTTATTATTTAAGACATAAAGTTATTGACGAGTACGTTTACTGTAGTACTGGGACAAATAAGCTGACTAGGTAATTCTTACTTCGACCGAGAGGTCAATCGACGGATTCAGCTCGGCTGGGTAGCATTCGGGAAATTACGACACAGCTTCTCGTCAGGTGTACCTCAAAACCTGAAAACTAGGTTGTACAACCAGTGTATGTTTCCAGTGCTGACTTATGCATCTGAGACGTCCTTTACTGCCTATGATATATGTGTTTTGATTTCATTACACGTCGTACATTTTTTCTTTGTCAAATTCGATATTTACAGAAACTCTAATTCAGTTTTTGTTAACTGAACTGATTGCTCAAAGTCTTATTTTGTTAATAATATTACCACTATTCCAATTTTCGTACAATTTCTCTTAAACTACTTCTGAATCACGTTCATTTCACAGACATCCGTTTATGGAGACAAACACTGATCCTGTTATGTTTAGTTTTTAAGACTGATTTGTTATAAGTTTGATGCATTCTTAAACTCAGTAATTAATTTTTGTAACCTCGTTTAATCAATTTGGCATTACAAAGTCTTAACAGTAAATTATTCGTCAAAATGGTTTTATTTATTTAAAAATTATTACGAACAGTGTGCATTTGTAAGAATCGGTTATAAACCAGGGCTAGCATTTAATGGGTGACAATGATATGAATTGAATCCAACAAGTTTAACAAGTAAAAAAAAATATATTAGTTAAAACACTTTATACTGTCTCATCACAGGCTACTATTTCGAAAAAATTAAGTATTACTCGTATATGAAGTGTAAAAGATTGGTTTCAATTCCATGATGGCATTTAAAAAGTTATGCTGAATTTAAAAAGAAACCTACATTAATGTATTTTTCCATACTATAATTATTAAGGGCAATAAAAAGGGGTTAATCTACCTCTGTTTACTAATTGCTCACCATAACACATGCCCTAATGCTTTTGCGGTTAATTAAAGGACTTTTTACACGGGCAATATTTACCAAACGGTTACTGAGTTCAACGTGTTTTAGAATTCATATGGTGTTGTATAATATTTATAATTTAAAAATAATTATGGCCTATTGCCATGCCATATGTGTTGGGCAATTGCCTTTAACGTTTTGTCTTACTACAAAGGCTTACAATTGTATATTTATATTATACAAATGTATTTTTTATTTATTTTTGTCTGCTACGCAAAATCGCAAACTGTACAAGATTTTTGATAGGACTCTTTTTTATTAAATAGTTTACTTTAAGGACAATTCCATGTAAATTTGGAGAAAAAATTCCTAATGGTGGCAAAATAGAGGACAGAGTTGTTACAGCAACTATTTAGATAATTTTGAGATTGCGATCGTTAAATGTTCATTTGTTTTTATATAATTAAGAATATTCATTAATCCATTTAAAGGGTAAAAAACAAATGAACATTTAACGATATTTAAAGCCGACTTCTAAGATCTAAAAGAAAAAAATAATTTGCACTAACACTTTAACGCTTTAATTCTAATATACAACTGTATCTTAGCACCAAAGGTTAATTTTATATAACCTAGGCAACCTGAAATCGTTGCTGATAACGGCACAATTGACATTGTTGACTACGATTATCAATACTACATTTTTGGCATCCAGGATCTGCAAATTCAAAAAGTTTATGTTACGTAAACTAACGCGGTGTTCATCGGTTATATCTTTGTAAATATCAGAGATAATTGTTGTGTTTTACATTAATATGTAGATAATTATACGTGGCAGAGCCATGCTTCAGCAATATTTTGGCTGTAGCACAAGTGAGTCGGCACGACCGGGGAAGGATCACGCTCTCACAGAACACCAGCGTAAGTAACTGCCTAATGCTTGTGAACCAGACACCTTTTCAGTGGAAACGAGGCATTCCATTTTGGTCCTCAGCAAGCATTGTTATTGTTAATTGAGGATATAAATGACTATGAGCCACATAATCCACTTAACATTAGTAGTTACTGCGTGCTCGTTTGTCACCATAATTCTGTATAAAAAGGTAAAATACTTAAGTAAAATTACTACGTAGAGTTATATTTTTACCTAAATTGGCATTCTAACAAAGCGATTCAAATTAAATGCCACACTGGAAAATGTTTTTTATTTCATTCAACTTATGTTGTCGACTATGTATCTCACACAATAAAAAGAAAAAGCGGTATTTATTCAAACACAGTGGACAAAACCAATTAAAAAATTTTATATAAATCGTTAAAGTACTTCAAGCTTATTTGCTATATAAGCATACTAGAAGTAGCAAATGCTCAATGATAGTTTGAATTATGCAAGTTAGCATCTCTCTTGCTTTAAGCTTGTTTAAGGTGTTCGTTTTAACAAGCCTTGTGCAATTTCAAAACTCGCAAGCAAAGCAGTTTGAGCGAGCGATTCCAACGAACTTTTCCCAAATAAGTGTTTTGCAGGAATAAATTTTAACTTTTTTAATTCCTAAATAAATTTATTCGCTTTACAGCACATGGCTGTGGAGTGGAATGTGGTGTCATCATGATGTCATAGTTAATGAAGGCTATCTTCAACTTTTAAGTATTAGTTTTGGTTCGATCTGCACTGAACGAGCTTATAGAATCTTGAAGCCTTGTAGTAGATGTATTTGGCTTTGGATTTAATTTCATTAATTATGAGCACTCATACATTTTCTCTATTGAAGAAAGGATGTTTTTTAATATCAATAGCCTCGGAAATCGTTCAAAGGAGGCTTCGGTGTTCTGTTGCAAGGATTTGTGGTCTTTCTAATCTGAAGTATGAATGTGTTAATATACTGCAAATTTTCCTCCAGCGTAGTTGCTTCAAATAAATGCCTGAGCGGTCTCTGTTTCTCGACAACAGCTCCACCTACCTGGTCTAACTATAGCTAAGAACTATCCAGGTGAACTCAGTACCCCATAAAAATCAAAATTGGTTAAAATATTCTGGATGGAAAGTATTACGAACACACGCACACCGGAATTTTAAAAATAAAGACTGTTATAGGTTACATGTAATTTACAGTATTCATTTTGGACGAATATGGGAAATATCTGCGTTTGTTGTTTGCGTGCGCCAATCCAACTGCTAAATTTAGCAGTTATGGCAATGAAGCCATTTATTGACCAGTCGATACGATATCATCGCACCATACGATTAGTTGGTAAAAGTAAAAAAAAAATTACCTTCATTAAGAATTATTTGTAATCTTTATTGAACAGCAATTTTTCTATTCTGTTAAATTTTCGTCGGTTCTAAAAAAAGTATACCGAATGTATATTAAACAATAGACAGCTTTTTATTATTTAATATGTTATTATAAGTCTTCCACGCGAGATCAAGTTTGTGCGCATTTCATCAATCATACGTATTATCTTTATCATCATTACATCCCTACAAGTCCACTGTTGGTCTATTGAAATCCTGCATGTCTTACGAAGTCTTTACTGCATCTAGTGGCGGCCTACCAACACTTAATTTCCTTTTCGGCGCTTCGCTTGCCGGTGAGACGCTGCTCATCGAGAATCTCTTATTCTCAACAATTAAATAAATAATTGTACGTTATTTATTTTTGTATATATCTAAATAGTTACGGACACTTATCAACGTAACTTATATATTATAACTTTTAGACCCAGGAGAAGAGGAGTTACTATCTGTACACGCCCTTAGTTGCCCCAACAAAGGTCGACGGGATCAGGGCCCATGAGTGGTCCCCTCGACGAGCAACCAA
>DWHP01009737.1:0-10099 GCA_018247895.1 Parnassius honrathi | reverse complement strand
CCCTGTTCGATTATGTATGTATTATAGTATTCTACGGACTACGATGTATGGATTATAGGTTGACGATACGAGGTATTGACTTTATATTTAAATAAGGTGCACAATGCTGGCACACATTAATTTTTCCCAAAACTTGATCTCCTTAAAATTCAAAAACTTTGTTAAACAAAATTTTTATAAAATGGGTTAATATAACATTAAGTAATTTATGGATCATAATAACTCGTTGGAATAAGGTGGTCGCTACTACGCTATTACTAATCGTTTAGTGTTGTCAATTGTGTAAATTATATGATTGTAAGCGGTTTTTTTAATGTCCCGCTGGGTTTTTTGTTGTTTCTTCAATAAGTAATTTTTATAATCTACTAGTTATCTGCCCCGACGTCGGTTGGTATCCGGATTCTACAACTGCGCCATCTACCTGGTTCAACTCTGCCTATAACCTTCGCGTAAGTAAAAACAATAAGTGGACAAAGTTTTAGCGCGATCTGATGAACGGTATGGCAACGCATAAAATACGAGAATACAAATATTAATTTCTATATATTAAAGGATATTGAATAAAAAAGTTTCTGTTTCTGTTTATAAAATAAACTTCAACCTTACTTTAATTTATATTATCTCTAAATTTGGTAGTCCATGCTAAGCCAAAAAGTTGCTCAAATTGTCCCTCATCGGTCAGACCGTGTAGTGGTGTAATAACATTTTATACCGGTTATCGTTCCGTGAGTGTCGTAACTCGTAAGTGACGACAATTTGTCGCCACTTACGAGTTACGACAACACAGCCGCCGACAACCCTCTACCCGCACATGACCCCACTAACTCACTCGCGGTTATACGGAACAACACGGCTTTGATTCCGAACAGATCTTGCATCTTCTGTTGCATGTCCATGACTGTTCTCCACGCATGCCATTCATGCGCAAACTCCCGCAGCCGGCCTAAGTTCTCCTCTTTTTCAACAAGTTCCAGGTAGTAAACCGGACCCACCTTTCTGCGTACTATTCCATCCATCACCTTACATTCCAATTCCAGCAACAAGAATTCATTATATGACTAAAGGATGCGGCAGGCTTATAGGTAACTACTAATCAGCTGTCCTTTTAAATAGTTATATAACATCATGCCCAAATTTTTGCCTATGTCATCACATCGTACATAATAACTTTGTGGTTTTTTTTAATATTTAAAATACTTTTTAATTTAAATTCTGTGTAATGGCACTGTCATAGAGTGTAGGTAAAAATAAGTAGTCATTACTATTAATATTACTATTTACACATATTGTCCCCGATGAACATGGTATGGAACCTATGCATATTTATTTGATATAATTTGAAACTCTTTTTGTAAATGAAACTCTACTACAGTGTCATAACAGTTTTTAATATTTTCCACCTCAAGTGAATTTAAGCTTATTAATGAATTCTTGCTATTCCTTACATACATTAATATAATTTTTTATATTAATTTTAGTTTTGATTAACTTTTGCACTTTCCTAACAAATTTATTAATTTTTATGTACTTCCTTATATTTCTTCTACTGCAAGTAATCCTTCCTGCTGTTCTTAATGTACCAAAATCATCACCAGTCAAATCGATTGTTGTGGAGGGTTGAAATGTTTTAGAAGATTTACATTACATGAGCTCATTGAACGGACTTTGAGTTTGGGACGCTTTCAAGTCATCTATGTATTGTTTTAATCACACAATCTGCCCATTAGACTCACCTAACTGTAACTGCAATTAATCAGCAATTAATCTGAGGGATTCTTCCCATGTTTCTTGCTGCATCGTTCAAACTCATCGACTGTCCCCTAAAGCTGATCTCCTTCTTTTGAAACATTCCTATAGTCTGCATGCAACTTAACCATATCGCTTTTTAGCTGAGTAGTTTTAGCAATTATATTTATTATTACCTTTTCATTGTCATCCCTTTCTTTAAGCATCTGAGTGATTCCTTATATTTCTTGCTACATCGGTCAAACTCATCGACTGTCCCCTGAAGCTGATCCCTTTCTTTTAAAACATTCGCATAATCTGTATGCAACTTAACAATATCGCTTTTTAGCTGAGTAGTTTTAGCAATTATATTTATTATTACCTTTTCATTGTCAGCCCCTTCTTTAAGCATCTGAGGGATTCCTCATATTTCTCGTTGTGTCGGTCAAACTCATTGACTGTTCGCTGAAGCTGATCCCGTTCTTTTAAAACATTCGTATAATCTGTATGCAACTTAACAATATCACTTTTTATCTGAGCTATTATGACCTATTATTTTATTTTATTATTATTTTTATTACCTTTTCATTGTCACACGCCTAAAGTTCTTGAAGCGGCATTTTAGGTTGGTTCTCTATTTGACGCGTTTTGGCGTTGCGTGTATTCATTTTATTATTATGTGTAAGTAGCAAAAGAAGACAAAGAAATAAAACCGAAGAAGCAGAGTAAGCAAATATCTACATCTGTGGGTTTATTTACGAATATCAAACCAAGTTATCACGTAGATTAGGTGGATAGCCCGAAAGAACACTTACTTAAACGGTAATTCTTAAAATATTAAAGAAATGACAAGAATTTCACTTACAGAAAGCTACGATGTTCGTTACAGCTGTCACTTTAAGTTGAACACTAAAAACTATTTAATTAAAATACTTTCGACGTTTACTCGTTTTACAAACACAAATAAGTTGTATTTAACAACTGCAGCACAAAATTGATATTATCAATTTATAATAATTAATTTGACAAAATAGTTGGGAGCAATTATTATGGACTAAGAATTACCACGGACGCGAGCGACTTATCACCGGGGTTGCCAATTTCCTAACCGATCAACTCAGACGGCCAATACATAGGTTATAATGGGAACGTACGTTCCCTTATACAAAACACGAAGGGTAACCTGTGACGTCTTGCCGAACCACCTCCCGGCCCTTTCTCACATATCCTTCATGTGCCCGATAAGGAACTCACTAGTGTCTATTTTAGCACCTAATACTTTAATCGACGTTACGCTTTTTATAGAGTATTACTATTTATTGAGTTGGTACCCATCCTGAATACAGGCAGTCCAAAATAATTCTTTATCTTTTCTAGTTGTGTTAGTAATTCGAAATCCTGATAACACCTTGAGCCACACTGTGTAAAGAAAAAAGACCCATACAGATAGATATTTAAACGGTGATTCTCACTACCATCCTTTACAATTATCTAAATTAAATAAATACGTTAAAGAACATATAGTTGATATGAAAAATCAGCGCTCCGGGAAGTCTACAATCTGTGAACACGTACACTACATCAGATTTGATAGACAACAAATCCTCGCTATAGAACAGCGATTCCTTCTAAGGATCATTCGCGAGGTTACTGAAATCAAAAAACATCCTAATTTTAATGAGATGGCTGGAAGATGAGAGAGAGAAGATGGCTGGGTGTTGTCATCTGCTTGGGATCCTATAATACATAAAAATAAATACCAATCCAAGCATACAACTGCAAGACATCAAGATACTATAAGTTCAAACTGTGTAGATCTGAACAAAAATTAATATTTTAATCTGTGGGTAACCGCGGTGGACTATGACATCTGTTCGTCGAACACCTCAGTCCCATCCGTGACCATGGGTGATGTAAAGTGCTCGAAACGTCGGGAATATAAAATGTTAATATACGCGATAAAATTCGTGAAACTAGTTTTATTTAAATTTGTTAACCCGACCCGGAATTAGAACCCCATCATTAGACCAACGTGGCAGTCAACAATTGCACTACAGGTTATTAGACTCCTATTTAATACACGACGTGTGTACATTTGGAAACAAAGCCTTTGCAGTGTTTAAGTTTCCAACTAGAGCGTTAAATAAAACAAAAGTTTTGGAGCCAGATGGTACAGCGCACTGGTTTTGTTGACATTTTGACAAAGTATAGACAAAGGTCCAGAATAGCAGAGGAAATTATCATAATTCGAAAACTCTGCGACCCAGTTGAAAGGAAAATTGCCCAATAAATTATCAAATATTTATAAAACCACTTTTTATACAGGTACATCCTTATTTGTATAACTTTTTTGATGGCACCATATTGCAGTCGCTTACTGGCTTAGCAATGAGTGGCTGCGCTGCGGGCCTTGGGTTCAAATCCCGCACGGAATTTGTAGATCTACAAGTAATTGTTTCGGGTCTGGAAGTTTGTCCTTATACAGTTAATGTTTGTAAACTGCCTCCACGATACAGAAGAAAATCGTAACGTGGGAGGAACGATTTTAAAAAAAAATTAAAAACACATATCTTTATTTCTTTGTAGGAGAGGGGGCAAACGAGCGTACGGCTCATCTGATGTAAGTCACTACCGCCGCCCATAAATAACTGCAACGCCAGGGTATTGTAGGTGCATTGCCGGCCTTTTAGAAAGAAGTAAGCTCATTTCTTGAAGGTCCTTAGGTCATATTCGTCCGAAAAAGCTGCCGGTGGTAAACTATTCCACAGAGGGGTCGTACGCGGAAGAAAACTCCTAGTGAAACGTACAGTGGTGGACCGCCAAGCATCCAGATGGTGTGGATGGTATCGGAGGTATGCCGCGTAGTGCGTTCGTGAAATTTGGCGGCTGCGATTAATTCGAACAATTTCTCAGAGCACTCCTCGTGACAGATGCGATAAAATACGCAAAGAGATGCAACATCTCTTCGCAGCGCCAGTGAATCAATCCGGAAAGCACTCGGTCGTCGACGATTCGAGCTGCTCTGCGCTGGACGCGGTCAAATGGAAGGAGCTGGTACTGGGGACTCGTTACTGCCGGTACTCGTTACTACGGCCGTTCAATGTATTCTTGGTAAGGGCGATTTGCTAATAATGTAGGTAGTTAAAAAAATCGTTAGCTAACGACACTGCCTGAGGTTATAAATATGAAACTTCGTCTTTATATCTTCATTACGTCTTATATAATCTTCAGTCATAGACCACACCACATCGTGCGGTGATTAAATTAATCCCTAAAGGAAGAACTCAAAAACATCCGTTCAGAAATGGTGGCGGTGGCCATTTACAAAGACTGCTCTTTTAATGTCAAATTTTTGTCTAATTTATTTATTCGTGAATACAGGTACAGGAGATAGAATAGATCTTAAAAAATGATGTTCGCTGCATTCAACCCTTAGGTTTACATTATATTATAGTTGCAATTAAATCTACTACACTTCTACAATTTTTTCATTATATTATTTATATTAGAATGTTGAACAATGATGTAATCTATATTATAATAAATCTTTAGAAAGTCCTGTCTGTAATTGTAATATTTTTTGGAAAAAACAAGTGAAATTAGTAGTTTTTAGAATATTTGTCTGTCTGTTTGTCTGCGTATTCACTATTCACGCAAAAACTTATAAAATATTCCTTAACGCAATAGTTTTATAGTTTAATCTTTGTTGCATAGTTGCTAGAGATACCTGTAGGCGTAATTGTGTATTTATTGTTTGTCCATGTGTGAAAGCTGCAAACCGGCGACACGCGTCCCGATTTTAAAATACAGTAGAAGGCATTTCTAGTGTCTTATTATTTAGATTTCTGTGGTAGCTACATATTGCCTCCAGTTACTAATAGATTAAATAATAATAATATAAACAACTTACTTTTATGTGTTAAATAATTAAATTTATAATTGGTTTTTAAAATTCTAACGTTCATTTTTTAGTTCTACTGACTTATTAAACCATTTAGAACATATTAAGACAAAGTAAACTTGTCTTTGATAAAGTCTGCTCCTTTCTTTAAATTGAATTTCTAAAGTTTTTAACAATAAAACCCATTTTTCCCAATTAATTGCTAATAGTGTCCAGTAACAGTTGTTATGTTATTATTTTTTTCAACTTTTTTATTTATGTAATGTGTGATTACTTAAACAAAACAATTTCCAATCATCTTTATCACTAGAAAAACATTTTCCGTATATTTAAGTTTAAGAAACGAAAAAATAAAATAAAAAATTTTTGTGTTTATGCCGTCACAAAAAAAATTAATAAAATAGCTTTTGTCGTTCAAACATCTTTAAAAATATGCCCCTTTTCTTTTGAGGTATTTTTATTTTTATACGGACCAAAATAATGTACTATTGTTTTCGATAGAAATGAGTACTTTTTAGATTTGCGGCGCATGTGCATGGCTTCCGGGAACTTGTTAGGAAAAGTCGCCGTGCGACCTAAAAAAAATCTTGAACAAATGAATAAATTTTACAGTAACATCTATCAAAAATCATAAAACGTTTTTATTGTAAACGGTTTTTAATAGATATTAGTTTTTTTTTAACTTTAAATAAACTGATAAAAACTGCAGTAACGTGAACAGGGCAGCGCCACTCTACAATGAGGTGAATTATTTGACCGTTTTCGTAGCGGAAAAGATAATATCTTAGAAAAATTTAAAGATTATTGTTTCTGTCTGTGCTATCCTCTTAAGACCTGAATTTGAGCCAAATGTGATTTTATTGTTTTTTATGGTTTATTGTAGGGATTATAAAGTAAGACACGATTGTTATCCAAAAAAATTTTTTTACACAATTTAAAAAAAACATGGTGCACATATACCTTAAGTTTTAACGTGAGCCAAAGTTTTTATTTGTGTGGTAACCCACAAAACAATTATTTTTGAGCACACAGGCACGTATTACATTTCAGACACATGGTGCGACAGCGTGAGGAGCACGTCGGATGACAGCATTTCGAGGTGAACTTGCTGTCCACAAATCGCGGCAGATGATCCACATTGTCCAGCCTTATTTCAGGTTGTGGTTGGGGTACAATTGGCCTATGTTTTTTTGTAGGTGGTTCATCGGTTCACTGTAATCTTTCGCTGGTAGCAGTCGAACTGGATCTTGTCAAAAGGCAGTCGCTGGGACAAGATCTGGAGCCAGGAAGCAAGAAGTTAGTTTCAACATTTCCGCCGCTATAGTTCATCATCGCTTGGCTAGATTTAGTCTGTATTGAAGTAAGCCCAACTTGTCTCTGCGTTGGAAATTTTCTTGGGTGCAACAGCGTGTGTACATTAACCAACGATTCACCACAACCAAATCCAGAAAATGACACAAAGTTCTTAATGTCCACTTTCTTGTTCGAATTTGCAGGAGTGCTCCCTGAGGATGTAGACAACATTGTTACGGCCTTTGTGGCCATCCATTTTACGATACACATTTTCGTCGTCTCTTAGTTTTTCATCCCTCTGTCCTTTCTAACGCCTTATCGTTCTTCAGCTTCTTTGCTACTGGTCCAATTCTATTTGACATTGCAGTTACAGTTAGAAAAATTGGGCAAAAATCTTTTTCTAGCAAAAATTCTGTCAGCTTCAGCCTTGTAAAAAATCTATCTGTATACAAAACACAGCTATTGTTAATTGTGCGACATAGTTTTTCGACGATACCCGCTCCTAGTCCCAGATTGTTCATTACATCATTTGGTAATGTAGGATACATTACCAAATGCCGACATAGATTTCAAAATCGAACACCAAGCCGTCTCGATCAGCCAGCACAAAGTTATTTAGGCCTAGTGGATTTGGCTTAATAGGCACGTTTTGACGGTACTCACATCGTCCAGAGAATGGTATAATTTGCTCATCAATTGACGTATGTTTAGAGCGTGGCAAACTATTGCATATTTTGAAAATGGGGTCTATGAGTGGCCTGATTTTCCACAGCTTGTCATGAACATTTGACTAGTTTTCGTCCACTTAGTGCAGATAGTTCCTGAACTCAAACAAACGATCACGACTGATTGTATCCCTAACTATAGGTACACAAAGATCTCTAGTCCAGTAGAGCTTTCCTTGTGGATATTTGGGTGCAAATCATCAGTTGCACGCCAGCAAAGTGGATCATTTCAATAGAACTTGGTTTCATTGATTTTATATTTCTTTTTTGAGCTGAATACGGGTTGCTCTGTTCTGCTAGTAATTCCCAAAAGTCTAGCTACAAATACTCAAAAAAAAAACATTCATGTCTGCGCTCCCTGTGAAATGAGTACGTCATCTGAAATATCTGGCCCACAGCAAGGCATTACGTTCTTCCGCCACAATAGTCGTGATGTACTTTGACTTCTTCAGTATTTTTGTCGTAATACCAATTTCCGCTTATTGAGACTCTTGAAGTACTTTTAAGACATCTGGTGGCAAGTACTGTTCATCATCATCGTCTCCAGAAAAATCCAGATAATTGTCATTCCGAAAATCCTCAATCGTCCGGCTATCATTATTCAAGCTGATAAACGATCGTATATCATACGAAAGTAATGTTCAGTCCTGAGGTACACATATGTATACCAATAAAACAACTAGAGTTGGGTCGCTCAGTACTTTGGTTTTTAAGAAATGGTCGATTAATCGGCTCAGCCGATCCTTGTTTCGGCAGCGTTGACGAAATGTCGGTCTCATTCGTAAAACTTCGCACGAGCGTCGCGCGAACGCTGCCGAGTGCGCAACCCCGCTACATAACCATACATAATGACCACCCGTGTTCCTGTCAAAACAGGTTATCTTTTTGTTTACGTTCTGACGCAGCCAGTATTGTGCTAAATAGTAAATAATAACAGTTCTTTTGTTTTAAGTGAGTTCTTACATTATTATCAGCGTTTTTCGCGTCGAGAAAGAGGTCATTTGTTTGGGACATATTCGATATACTTGATAGTGATTCTCGAAAAGCAATGTGCAAAAAGTGTCAAGCAGTGATTTTACGCGGCGGGCAGGAAAAAACCGCTAACACTACATGCCTGGCCAATCATACAAAGTTCAAACACCCTCAGTTTTTGACTCAGTTAAATTCTGCAAGTGAATCAAATGATCCGACCTCACCACAGCCACAATCGACATCAGCTGAAATATCCTTGCCTTCTATATCAAGGTCCGTGCCCGTGTCGTCACACAATGTTTTGTCTAAGAAGAGTCAATCAAACATTGAAGAAAGTTTTGTCAAGCAGTGGTCACACAGAGATTCCAGACCTATGGATATCAGTATTGCAATTGGTGAGATGATTGCTTTGAACAATCAACCGTTGTCTATTGTTAAAAATACCGAATTTAGAAACTTAATGAAAAAAGTTAAGCCAAAGTAGAAAATAAATATTTTGCAGAAAATATTATACCACAACTTTATGAAGACCTACTTATTTTATTATTTACATATTTGATTTACCTACATATAAATCTGACGTGCTTTTACGCATGGGAGAGAAACTATTATTTTCTTTAATTTAAAGCTTTACTCATATCAATGTAGACGCACTTAACACGCAGAAAATCATGAAAAAATTTCGCTGAAATTAATAAAATAAAAAGCCGATTAATCGGCTTCACCGATTAGTCGGCGGCTAAACGGGCCAACTCTAAAAACAAAATGGACATAACTAAATCGATACTATATAAGTAAAGTCTTAGAGTCTCAAAGCCTAAAGTAACTCATTCAACAAGTACTAGCAGTTGTCAAAAGATGTAACTACTGGTCTTAATTATTTTGAATAAATTAAAGGTGCACATATGTGTACTTACCTATGGTCTTAAGAGATTATTGGTTGTATTTTATATGAATTATATTAGAAATAATTAAACCGAACTATAAATGTAACTAAAGGCATAAAAAATAAAAAAGAGTTAAAAATTGCAAAAAATTAAGGATCACACCACTGAGGCGCTGTTTTGTGTATTAATATAATATTCAAGAAACTAATAAACTATTATTTAAAACTAATTTCTCAATTAACTGACATTGTAATATAACGAGAAAAACTTTACCTCTGTGACAACTATCGATATCTGATGAGTGGAAGATTGTAACCCTTAATTATTTCCAAATCTTATTGTCCTTAAAGTTTAAATAAAGATATATTTATACATATATGTATTGGTCACATCTTAGAATTTATAATATCACTAGCTGTTACCCGCGGCTTCGCCCGCATGGCCACTAGGAAATGAACTATCCATTGCTTTTTGAATTGAAAGAAAACTGAGTTTTATAGATTTGTCAGAGATGCAGCTATTAAAAGGAAACTGAGCAAAATTGATTCGTCAGCCTATTTAAATGTTTTGAAACGCAGCGTATAGGAAAGCATGAA
>DWHP01009736.1:0-10099 GCA_018247895.1 Parnassius honrathi | reverse complement strand
CTCCGGTTCTCTACACTCACCATACGAAATACAGCAGCATTAAGCTACTATTTCACGCTGGTATTTTGTGAGAGCGTTTGTGGGATTGTTAATTAAAAAAATGTTAATTAATCTTTTTTAGGTTGTAGCTGTCGGGATTTTGTATGACAGGCAGGTTGAGCATGGTTGTTAATGAAAGATGTGAATTGAAGGCATCGGTTTCCATAGCGTTGCGTTAGTATATCCCATCATGAGTTATAGTTGTCTGCACTGATATTGAGATGCTGCACTATGCGCTCAGCCTCACCCTTCAGCTTAGACTTGAGATGTTACATCTTTTGCGCGTTATTTATCATTGGATTTTTGTGAATGGCTTCCATGAAGAGGTCTTCGAATGAAACCCATTGATTATAGTTGCCAGAAAATTCAGGAATTTCCAATTTTGGTGCACATGTTTAGTAATGAATAGTTGACCAGATTCTCGAGCTTAAAATTCGTCGAATTTCGTCATACTTGTCTTCCATCTCGACAAATATGTTGTAGTATTTGACGTTAGAGCCTTTGTACTTAGCTTCTAATTCCCAATGTAGTTTGTCAATGACTTGCTACTCAGTTTTAGTATGGAAAGATGATCTTGAAGCTCCCACTTCTCGGTTATTGAGGTTAATTTTTGACGTAGCACAGTCGAGAGCTTTAAAATTGCACATTTGTATGTGCATTAGCGAATTAGCTTCGCATATATTATTATATTAGCATAAACAAACTTAGCTCTTATATGTATAAAACTTGGTCAGAATATTCTTTTCATATGTGTTTGAATGTGTCCCTAAACGTTTTTCACGCTGGGAGCCAGTAGGTTGCCGCTGTTGTCAATATCCAGAAATCAACCACGTGAAGCCGGGGCAGATCGCTAGTTATATCATAGTGTTGTCTTAACTTGGTTTGGTTGAGCTAACCTATTGGTGTTACCGCTCAATTGCAATACCACCTAATGGTAAGTAGTAATAATTTATAATTTTTTATAGTTTATTTTTATCAACTCTATTTTTTACAATTGAAAACTTAAGTTTAATTGGAATAAAAACGACTACATATTGAACCTAATTTATTTCTTTGTGTAGTACAATTTCACCTCGCCATAGTCCTGAAATGAAAAACAAAAATTTAACCATCCACATAATGAGACCCTAAATTAATATGGTGTGATGACTTTAAAAAAAACTTCCTATCGCCATGAGATTTAAATGAGTTTCTAATGTCGGTAAGATCGACTGAACTCTGATAGATATTTATCTCTTGTACGATTGATTGATGAAAACTCTACTGTCTGCTATTGTGATCACTTATTCCCCTGCCAAGCATTAGTTATTATGAATTCTCTCTGCTTAGCTCATATCTAACTGTGGACAGTTCAAATTTGGTTGCCAACTATACTATAAACAGTATTATATATTCATTTCACTCTTCAATACTGTTTACTGTTCTATTAAAAAAATTATACAAAATACTGTTTTCATCATCGCTACTATCCAGATCTTCTAATTTTTTATTCATTTATTAAAAACGAGGTCCTTATATATTTTAATTTTGACTTAAATTGAGGAGAGGCAAGAGAGACTTATATAATAAGAGTATTTAAAAATTTCAAAAAAAGAACTCATTTCTTAATTTTTTTTAAATACTGTTTATTTTAGTTTTCTGCAATATGCAAGTTATAATTTATTTTTATTTCATTTAAGAAAGAAATAATTGCCACAAAATATGTTTGTATTATAACAACAGACTAATAAGAGATTAGACTAGTAAGAGATCTCGATATGTATTTCACACTACACCAGCAACTCGGTTTCTATCCCCGTTGACACCAACGAAATTCTTACTTCCAATTTTATTTGCTGATTTACTACATGCTCGACTCAGACCACAGATAACTATATCTCTATATATCGACTACGAATTGGGACATCAAGGTCTTAGAAAATGAAAAAAAATATTCCGAAGATGTTAAAACCACAAAAAAGCGGATGTAATCTTAAAGCCACATACATACGGAATTTGATTTCGGAATTCCGTATGTAGTGTTTTGCGGGCCTAAACCCCTCTTAGAAAATAGAGCCCTGCGCCCGTGAGACCCATAGGTATGCTACTTTCTTCAAGATTGTGTAATTGTGCAAACACGATTGTGTGATTGTGTAATTGTGGTAAAATTAAAAATGTTGTACAACCGACTTCAATATAAATAAAATGAGAACATCATCAATTTATTCGAAGTCAATGAAATACGCATTATTAAAGATAATTCGAAAACCACTAGTCAGAAACTCGGTATCAAATTTATACGGAATCACATAAGAACTTAGACCATTCAAACCAATTGGGTTGTATGGTCTAAGCATAAGAAGCACCACCTATCAAACAAAAAAACAACCACCAAAATCGGTTCACCCAGAATAAAGTTCTGAGGTAACACAAAAAAAAATATACAGTCGGATTGAATACCTACTCTTTTTTGAAGTAGTGGAAAGATGGGAAATTTATGTAACAGGATATCATAAGAACATCTATCACTGAAACATTTATTGGAGGTAATTGATAGAATCAGGCGTTACTTTGCGGAAATCCATTATAACAAAAAAATAAAAATGTAAATTTCTTTGCAATCTTCCGCTAAACATTGCTAAACATTGTTTAGCGGAAGATTGCAAAGAAATTTACATTTTTATTTTTTTGTTATTTATTGGAGGGGCAAACGAGCATGCGGCTCATCTGATGGTAAGTAACTATCACCGCTCATATGCATCTGTAACAAATTTCAGATGCATTGTGGGCCTTTTGGAAAGACGTTGGCACTTTCCTTTATAGTTATATTTGTTTTACACAACACATAGATACAAGCATAGATTTCTTGTGTATACTCGTAAGGGTTTTTTCGTCTGCAAATAATATGATTATACTTACGTTTCTTGCAACATATTCAAGCCCACCCTTGATGATACCAAACAATTTTTTTATATAGGATAGTGGGATAAACGAGCACACAGTCCACCTGATGGTAAGCGGTTACTGTGGCTGATAAACATCTACATCTATTCTCGATTACGAATTAAAGTGTAGATGCGTTGTCACCCGTGAGGACTAAGATGGAATGTCTCGTTTCCAGTAAAAAGGGTCTCCCGTTCTCTAAACTCACAATACGAAAAACAGCAGCATTAAGCTACTTACGCTGGTATTCTGTGAGAGCGTGGTCCTGCCCCGATTGAGCCGAGCCATTCGTGCTGCAACTATACTACTAATATAGCTGCAGCGTGGCTCTACCACGTTTGCGATACCGTACTTCAGATAAATTAAGTTTGTGGAAGACGTGATTCCACAGTACCTATCACAAACCTATTCTGTTTGCATACACGCGGACTATGACGTTTTAATGAATATCGCAACCAAGATTTAGTAATATTTGTTCAAATTTGAAAATATTTAAGTCGCCTACGTCTCTACGCTAGCCGGGTCTGTTGATATATCTTTAGCATATAGAACTGGTCCAGAAACCGAACCTTGAGATACCATTGCTTCGTTTTGAGAATATCTTATCAAGAAATTAGTAAATACCGCGAATTAATTTAAGTGTAGGCTTTACCCATATTATTTCTTAAATATTATGTCGCTCCTTAAACTTTGATGGGGATTAAGGAAAAACATTAGTGACATTACATATGCATTTCATATTGTAGATTACCTTTATTTATATCAAGTATTAATTATATCTATACCTGTATTTTTCTTTTGTCATTTTTAGTAAAGAGTGAGAGAAAGATACATTATTATTTATGCGTATTTTAAAAACTGTTTTTTTTTTAATAAAATGTAAAAGCCGATTTCAAAGAACTAATAAGAATAAAACAATTTTCACACAGCGTCTGAAGTCGCTTGGCTGGCTTTTAATTCTTCTATTCACCATGTCTAAACACCGACGAAGTTAAAATTTTCATTTGCTTTTACGGCTATATGGCATCCACGGGACGAAAAGAGGTGGTAAATTTGCTTACATCCTCACACGGCTTACGAGAAGCTTAGATAGATTATAACTTCTTCCGTAAAATTTTATTTTCGTCGATATTCTGGATGTATCAACCACGATTATCATATTATTACAGACAGTTCTTTACCTTATTAGATCGATTATCCGGTCCTTTTCCGTTTCCTAAGTCTGCTATCAACTGCTCTCCTCTATAGCCGTTATTTCTCTGATATTCTTCTCTGTTGTTCCTCCCGACATCGGGATCGAACTTCGCATCAACACGGTAATTCAAAATCTTTCGATCATACAACGGCGCCCAAAAACTCGAAAACAGGAATACGCATTCACTGAACACCGAAAATGTCAAAATTAAAAAAAATAATTTGAGCATTATTTTAATGCTGGCAGGAATGAATTAAAAAAATATTTTCACTCGGCGGGAAATAAAAAAGATTGTTACACTTTAAAATGTATTTTTAGAACCAGTGGCAGTCTACAAATGATCTGAGTCAGGAAACCGAAACTCGTAAATAAGAATCACAAATAGGTAAATATTTTATGTATAACTTGTTTTGTTTAACGTGTTAACATGGCTCAAGGTTTTTGGCGCAGTTGTGTTATTTAAGGGACATACATGAGGTCAGTCAGCTTCAGTTAAATAGTCTCGTGTGCTTGTAGCAACAACCGAATGAACAAGATCAGTTTTTAATCGACCTAAAAAAAAAGTATCACTTTTTTGTGAAGCGTGAAGTAATAAATTATAACCTAAGAATTTCCTTTTTTTATAGTAGTGATAAACGAGCACACAGTCCACCTGATGGTAAGTGGTTGCTGTGGCCCACTGACATCAACATCAATCCTTGATTATGAATAAACATGCCGATGCGTTCTCACCCGTGTGGACTATGATAGAATGCCACGTTTTCAGTAAAAAAGGTCTCCAATTCTCTACACTCACCAACGAAATAATATTTTACGTTGGTATTCTGTGAGACGTGTATATATTATGTATTACTGTATCTGACTGAACTTTACTTTAAATTCTTTAGAAAAAAAAATTACCTAAATATTTCTTATTGGGTCGATTTTTGTAACTTGAACGCGATTTCCTTTGGAGAAGCTCCTAGTTCCTAGAAGAAGCTCACGCAAAAATCGACACTTCGTTTTACATTAAACAGCGTTCGGCATCGGCTAGAATTTGGAAATGTAAATAAGTTTTGAAAATAAAACAGACGGTTGACATATCCGAGGCATTCTTAGTGCTAAGAGGTGACAACGCGGCAGCATTTTGATTCTTAATTGAGGATAGATGTTGCCTGGGCCATAGAATCCAATTACCATCGTAAAGTAAATTCACGAAACAATGCCTCAGTGGTTTACTTTTTAATTTTTTTGCGACAATTTTTTTTGCTAACTAATATACTTTAGGAATATCCGTAGTTTGGTTTATCCATTTCTTATCCAAATAAAATATAACCGATATTGTTGAAATAACATTAATTCTTACACTTTCCGAACGAATTAACTACGCTATGAAATCTGTTAAATATTTCACCTCGTTCGTAGGTGGGACGCCCTGATGGCAGAAAAAGTCTTGGACTACCTCATTGTTGGAATAACATAGATGCTTTTCAGAATATGTACATAACAAGTAGATACCACCACTGAACGCAAAAAGATTTTATTCAACATAGCATCATTTATTTTTAACGCGGATCTTATTTTGACGTCTTTAATAAATTGTCAGTTACAAATAAACTTCTGCTTAATGACATAATATTGTTCTTTTGTACACTGCAAGTAAGACCTTTACCTTGACATAAGATGTGTATTTTACGATTTTCTAGACTGCACAATCCTATAAAACGTTTAGTGTTGTGCAAATCCGTTACAATAATATTTTGTTCAAAATAATACAAAATTTTTTTTTCTTCATCATCATTGTCATCATTACAGCTCTTCACCAGGCCACTACTATACATAGGCCTTCCCCAAATAATCCCACAAAGCACAGCCATGAGCTAACTGCATCCATCGACTTCCTGCATGTCCATGTACCGTTACGAGGCTGCCACCCGAGAACCTTTCTTCCCCATCGGTTGTCGGTTCTTCAAGCTATATGGCCAGCCCGTTACCACTTCAGCTTACTAATCCGTTGGGCTATGTCGGTTACTCTGCTTCTACTGCGGATATCCTCATTTTGCCTCGTTTTTATTAAGTTACTTTCTTCTTTGTCTATCTGTCGTTGCGTGGATACCTGCTCAAATATATATTAAGGTTAACTCAAATTTCGAGCACTTCGCGAAGAGTTAGCAACTTGAAAATTTTAACATATTTCTGAATTGGATGACAACACGACATCGGATACAATTGTACATGGTAGAGCCATGCTGCAGTTATATTAGTAGTATGGTCAGTGGCGGTCGTCATCGGGGGAACACCGAAATCAACCGAAAAGCTACCACCGGGCTCCGGTCACCAATTCACTCACACTTATCAATAACATTCCGTTTTGTTGACGCTAATTAAGAAGTCAAAGCTCGAGTATTTTGTTTCTTACAAGCCAGTGAGTGACTTTCCGGAAAAAGTCACTTACTGGCTTGTAAGAATTTTCTTTTTCTTGATGCAATTGTACAAGTGTTTGACTGAGACATGAATAATTATCGAGGTCACGGGTACAATAATGATGTGAACATGGCAGGAAAATTAGAGGTGTTCAAACCAGAGTTTTACTCAATTTTCTCGGGCATCAATCCATGTGGTTGAAGTTATTAGAACTTAATTTGCTCATATTCACGTAATAAAATAAAATGATGTATTCTACCCAGTCTAAAGAGCACCTCCTAACCTCCTCAATTGCATACACTATCCTTGTAGCCACCACTCCCAGTACAACTACACCCAGCACAATCACACTAGGGACGACACATCACTCTCGATATTACGATACGTGTTTCGCCTCTACACGAGGCATCCACAGGTGAAGAAATGAAGAAATAAATAAAAATAGATAATAATAAGAATGTGGTGGCTAAAGGCTAAGTGAGCGGCGAGCCGAAGCATTTGCTATTTATACAACTCGCTGATCAACGAGTTGTGTAAATAGCAGCGTGTAGAGAGCGGAGAGAGTGCTGGGAGTGGTGGTAATGGGATTATTGGTGACGAAGATAGTGTCAGCCTCCGCAAAGTCTACTTCGTGTAGAGGCGAAACACATGTCGTATTATCAAGGGTGGTGGTGCTGGATGGGTTGTTGCTGGGAGTGGTGGCGAAGGGCAGTGCACGCAACTAAGGGAAAGTGGGAGGTGAGTGCTCATCAGACTGGGCAGGACACATCATTGTATTTTATTACGCGGAAATGAGCAATTACGTTCTAACAACTTCATTATAATGGATTTCCGCGGAGTAACGCTTGATTCTTTTAATTATCGAAAAAGTTGAGTATTTGGGCGTAACAATCGACCAAAAAATAAGGTGGAACTCTCACCTTAGCAACGTATGTTAAGTCAGTATGATCATACGCTTGTACAGCATTTCCTTACTATGCCTCCATTGCCTGGTGTAATAAGGCCACCCAAAAGACGACTGCGGACAGATTCAATAGTCTTCAAAGGACTGCCTGCTTAATGGCAACTGGAGCGATGCGATCGTCGCCTGGAGCAGCTCTTAATGCACTTCTGTGCCTAACGCTTCTTGATCTTTATTTAGACCAGGAGGCGAGGGCTAAAAAAATGATCTCAGATATGATATCTGTCCACTATACACTTTTAATAAAAGAAGAGGTTTAAGAGAAGAAGAGATTTAAGAGAAGAAGACTGGCTGAATAGACAGGTTATCTGTGAGGTCGGTAGCCTTATATGGTACACCGATGGGTCAAAAATGGGTCTCGACGTAGGCTTGGGAATTTGTGGGGAATGCCCCAAATTCAAACTTAGTATGAATTAGGATGGATTCAACTCTATCTTCCAGACAGAAATTTTCGTCATACTTCAGTGTGCGGAAATCAATTTTCAAAAACACTACGTCAATCGTATAATCTATATAAGGTCTTATAGTCAAGCAGCACTGCTAGCGCTGAGATCAAACTTAGTGCACTCGAAGCTAGTTGGAGACTGGTGAACCGTCTAAACGCCTTGGGATGTAACAACAGGGTCGTTTTAAGATGGGTTACGTGCCACACGGGTATTGTAGGCAATGAAATTTTCGATGAGCTCTCACGGGAGGGCATAAAGGTATTTAAAAAGCCCTGCCCGATTGACCCTTGAAACTTTTTGTCACAATAAATCACTTAAGATCTAGTCTGATACACCAGGCTTAAAACATGCTAAAAGTTTAATACGAGATTTTGTTCCTAAATTTGCTTCAGAAGCCCTTGGATTAGGTAAAAAAAATAAACTGCGCATTCTGGCAAGAGCCCTGACTGGGCACTGTTGTCTTAAAAAGAACATGGCCATCCTGGGACTAAGCAACTCAAGGATGTGCCGGTTTTGTTCCTTAACGAAAGAAACGCCTCTGCACATCCTGACTGATTGTGGACCCTTAATGCGCAAACGTAAAACATCTGGGAAACTACTTCGCCCAGAAGAAGTGAAATTGCTCACAGCTAAGCAACTCCTATTCATTGAACACATAAGGCTTAGAAGTGAACTACAGCCATGGCAGCGATCACAATAGATCTTTTAGGTCGCAGTGATACTGGTCTTTTTAGACCTGCATAGCTGCTCGTTTAAAAGAAAGCTATGCAGCCTGAATCTATGGGTTTCCATGGGTTCTATGGGTACCAAAGGTGTCGTATTGTTTGAAAATTTTGTCCTAATTTTGAAACAGTACCGAGCCTTTTCATCTGCTCTAATAAAAGATGGATCCAATTTTTAAGCCAACCCAATCCCGAAGAAAAAATATTATTTGTGTACGAACTCGTAGGTGAGACATCAACCGATTCTAAAGAATTGTTTAAAATGAACGTTATTTACCTTGTAATTGATACAATTAAAAGTGTAAGGTTAAGCAAAAATGGATTTTTCCCAAATATGTAGACAGCACTTCGTATCTTGCTGACTATACATGTACTGTAACTGCCGCTAATCGGAAACGAAGTTTTAATACATTAAAACATTTAAAACTTTACCTACGTTTCTTCACCGCAGCAAGGCAAGCATAGTGGCGTTGTCGATCGCAACAGATTAGTGCGAGCGGAATGGAAAACATTTCTTTAATGCGAATCTTCGATCAGCAATTGGTATTGTTGATCGAAGGCGCGAATAAGCAGAACAACTGCTATGGCAATAGCTACAGAAATAACTGTGCTTGCCCCGCATATACATACACCTGTAGATATTTGATAGGTCTAATACCATTTAATATCACGAAAAAGCAACTGCATAGTATAGGAACACTAAGGTTTTGCATTTAGAGGGACGCCACTATGAGATTTCGCACCACCTAAAATTTTTACTAGGACCGCCACTGAGGATGGTTGTTATGCGAATGTGTCGGCTGGACCAGGAAAGGACCACGCTGTAACAGAATACCAGCGTAAACTTCGATCAATATTGTTGATCGAAGAGCGTAAAATAGCAGTTCAACGTTGCTGTGTTTCGTATAGTGAGTGTAGAGAACCGGAGGCCCATTTTACTGGAAACGAGATATTTCATCTTAGTACTCACTGGAGACAACGCATCTGCATTTTGATTCGTAATCGAGGATACAGCAACCACCTATGATCAGGTGGACTGTGTGCTTGTTTGTCACCCCTATCCCAATAAAAAAATCAGATAGGTGAACCCTTATGGATGAGAGAGGCGCGGGAAAGAGATGTATGGAAAGATTTAAAAAATAGTAATAAAAAAAGATCTAACATAAGTTAAGTCATATATATGCATACTTAAGTATATATACAGGATTATTTTCGTAATTTAGGGCTTATACTAGACGGAGAGCAGCAATTTGTAGAACACATCAATAACAAGATAAGAAGTTCATACTTTAAACTTAAAACTTTATACAAAATAAGACCGTATATTAAAGAGGACGCTTTCTCTTGTGTGACTCATTGGTGTTATCACAATTGAGCTACTGCAGCTCAGTCTTTGGCCCTAAATTGTCAG
>DWHP01009735.1:0-10099 GCA_018247895.1 Parnassius honrathi | reverse complement strand
ATACCATACTCATTTCAAATTTTATTCTGCTCTGGTACGATTTAACTTTTATGATATATATAAACTGTGAATATGTATTATTTTACACTGTAAAAAAACTTTTGACAGTACTGATATGAAAAATGAGATGCAAATAAACAGATTAAAACTTCTATGAGGTAACATTATCTACTATCTAATTAAGCTTTATTGAAAAGGTCTAAATAATGCTAATTAAAGGTTGGTGCTAACCAAATGCATTAGTGTAGTTTAATTTAGGACGGGTTGTTTCGGCAACACCACGTTTAAGCGTGTATTTCACGTTTTAAAGATACATCAAAAAGTCGTACTGACTGCTGATACAGACAATTAATATTTATTTTATTTTGTTTTATTTAACTACAATCAAAATAAAATATATGGGGTAGAGTATACAATGGTTGTAGCGTGAATGGGTCGGATCAACCGGGGAAGAACCACACTCTCACTTTATATCAATGTTAAAAAGCAGCTTAATGTTGCTGTGTTTTGTATGGTGAGTTTAGAAAACTGGAGACTCTGTATACTGGAAATGAGGCATCCCATCTTAGTCCTCAGCGGCGGTGATGCATCTGCATTTTGAATCTTAACTGACTATGAGCCACAGAAACCAATTACTATGAAACTAAATGCATATGCAATACAGCTCGGCGACACCAGTTGTCATGTCTGCAAGTGTATCGAGGATAACAAATCTAGTTGGTGGTACAGATGTTGATACAGTTGTGATGGTGTACTAAAGTGACACTTGTGTTGCGTATTCATCCAGTTTATGCATGTATTTCAACAAAAGTTGTAATTTAATGAAGAGTACTTTAAGTATTATTGATTTCAATTTTCATAGATTTAACATACATATTTGTTAAAAACTAACAATTAAAATGGGGTTTCATATTATGATTCAAATTATACCGCTTGATGTGAACTGGATAAATATGTGAAATAACTTTGGTTTTCAGTGCTGGCTTAAAAACTCTACATCTGTATAAATCATTGTTTATTAAAATGTAATGAAATATAATTTTTGCTGATGTAAACTTGTTTTCTGTTTTAAAATCTTTCATTTGAACCTGTGATAAATACTTCAACATACTCTATTTATATAAAAACTCCCTTTTTTGTTGCAACAAATAATATGTATATATATATGTGTCGTAGCCAACTAGCTTAATTAGCCTTTCAGTTAAACAGCCTAGCCTTTTTATTAAATGATGCCGTTCAACAAGAAGTCTGAATGATAATCGTATTTCACCGATGGTTGAACGAATGTCGCTAGTGTGTGCCTAATTATTAGCAGTGCTACATTAAATAAATGTACGCGGCTTTAGGGTGGCCATTAAAGTGGCACTTTACCCTACTGTCACTGATATTACAAGATAGGTGCAAGTATTAGACGCATTGACTGAATATCATTCAGGCCGCTGCGCTGGTTGAACGGCGCCGCTTGGTATAAAGGCTAGGCTGTTAACTGAATAATTAATTAGTATATTTATCTACCATATATATATCACTACTATTACAAAAACCACTCATTAAATGAGAGGACTGCTTTCAGCTTTTGGATACATACATGTAGGTGTATGTAGATACTTTTACTCAGTTCACTTTTTCCTAATTATATTTATTTTTTACCTTTGAGCTATTACAAATTAAATACACTTGTTTAACAACAATATCCATCCAATCAGTTGTTGTGTGTACTAACCGATTATGTTAATAAATGTGTGTGTTGGAATATCGAGTTTTATTGTTTTATTTTTAAATATGGTATATCATGAAGTAAAAAATGTTTCAAATACAATCATTTACGCACTAAACCTGGACTGCTCAATCAATCAATTGTACCTTTATTTGTCAATACAGATGTTAACAAATTTTATCAAAGTTTAGAATAGAAAATGCGCGGATTGAACTTCTTTTTTTTTTGTAGTAATCGCGACACTTCTTACTTGAAATAGAAATAATTATTTACTTATTTTGGAATTGCTACTTAATTTACCTACAGTGAGAGAAAATTAGTCTGGCCCACCAGGAAGGGTAAATGAAATAGGTAAACTCACGGTTAGTGGCAGCGGCGATCAACTTCAACTTGGCTTCAACGATATCTTCGGATGTGAAAGGCTTCAGTCTTCCTTGACCACACTCCTACGTAATTATATAGTCAATGCACACCTTTGGGTCGACCCGGAACACTCACTAACGCTGATTACACTGATTTTTATTTTGGAAGGTTTAGGCAAGAACAGATGCAGTTCGTCTTGAGTCTTGATTACATGTGTGTATTGATCAAGTCGACTTCTTCTACAGACGCTTTTGTTGTGGGCCAACAGATGGCGCCATGAGTTTTGTTTTGCGTTTAATTGGAAAGAAGATAAGATGTACGTCTGTAATATAGCTAAACTTTCCAAATGTTAAATAAAAGTAGTGATAGCATGTTGTAATCCTGCAGGGTATAACCAATTACAAACATTGTACATTTTAAGATTTAACCATACGTATTACCTTTATCAGGTGGCGAATGCCGATAATGTAATTTTGACGTGGTCTTTTTTGACCAAGGTGAAAACTTCCGAATGCTTTCATAAGTTTTCCACTGTACGGAACATATTCCTCCCTCTCATAAACGCCTAATAACCTTCTGGATATATACATCTGGATAGGCTGTGTTTATTGTGTTGCGTTATTTAGGTGTCATTATTTTTAAATGTAAAAATATCTTTAAATAAAGAAATACTGCAGAAATTTACACGGTCTTTATTCAACACATTTGGGTAATAATATAAACATTTGTTAAAACTATGTCAACTGCATCCGAATCAAACTAAGTTTGTGTAAGCTATAGACGTCAGGTAATTGATTTTAATCATGTCATTAATTTATGAGGCTTGCTAGGATTAAGCTTGAACCTATAACATCGTTTTTAAGTGACGGATATGCGTTTTGAATTCATTACGTCAAAAATATATTTCTCTAAAAATAGCTTATAACGAAACGCAAATATGTCAATTTGGACTAGTATTGTATTCGTTGACGCCTCCTCTGGGTTTGTATACTATGTAGTCATGAATTGACGGACCGAATCACTGGTATTTTTCTGGGGGATAAATAACCACCACCACCCGTAGCAAATTACGGGCCATGCGAGCCGTAGCGGCCGAGACTGGTCGCCGAAGGTCCTATAAGCCAAAACGGCGGGGGTGATTTGCTACGCAAGGGAGAAGGGGCTGCACTTCCCGCAGCGCTGAAGCTGTTACAAAAGTAACTTTGGGTCAATATTCCTGGGTAAAAATTGAGTTTACGATTTTACAAAAAAAAAATCGTTACTCATAAATTACACATTTACGCAAAGAGGTAGGGGCAGGGTAGGGGGGGGGCTTATTCTGCACCCTACCCCTCCACTCCACTCCCATGCAAGAACCGGAAGTCTACAGTTTTACCTTAAATTGTAATAATCTGGAGACTTCAGTACCAAAATTATTAGCTTACTCAATTACGTAGGCCACTTAGAAAGTTTTACAAAATTCGTAAAAGGTAAAGTTAATATCATTAAATATTTTCAAAAACCTCTTTCAGTATCTATACATAATTTTAAGCATTTTTGGGCGAACCGGTTTTAAAACTCTTTTTCAGTCCATCCAAACACTTATTTTTCAACCCGCTGGAACGCTGCTGGTACATAGCTATAACCTACTCAGACTAATTTTTTAATTCAATTTAGTGAAAAGAGTTACACGGTGTCAAAAAAGTTTAAAACAACAGTAGCTCCATAGAATGCGGACCGCGTATTCAAAGGTGGTGGTTTCGAATTCGCCATTCCATTTATGTCGTAAACGCCTTTTCATCATCATCGTAACGGGGCGACCGGGACTTGGAATCCGGTTTTTAGTGGTGCTGTTCATGGTAAGGTTTGCCTTTAATCTCTATGCTGGGCAGGCAGGTTGGCAAACGCTGCTGCCCGTCACAGGCCTGGCTATTTTTGGTCTGACGAAGACTAGGATGTTTATCCCGCCAACCGCCGGAAACCCTCCAAAAGGTTAAAAACTAGCGATCAAAATGTTCCCTGCGCTTCTCGATTGCTTTATTTTCTTTAGTCGCTCGTGAATTTATTTTGAAACAGGTAAACCCACCGGCTAGAGCTTCGTTTCTGAATTGTTTTGAAAAATCTATGACTCATTTCATGCGTTAATGTCTTAAACATGCCAAGACGAGTTCCTTCAAATTTAGTAACCTTGTCAAGGTACCATTCCACGCTGGTCTGCTTTTGAGCATCGGTGAAGTTGTACGGCGCTCAACGCGAAACTATCCTCATGTGAAGATATTCATCTATAATCTAGTCAAAGCTTCGCGATCCTATGTGTAATATATGTAATTTATGAGAATAGTTGAATTTTCACTGCTAGTACATTTCCTTCCGTAACAGTTACAGAGCGACTACTTACTTCTTCATTACTAAAAATTTGTTAAATCAGCAGACAATGCATCGTATAATATAAGAATTTTTATGTACAAATAACTTTTGAAGTCTATTAATCGATTTGCCAAGTTTAGGCGACATTTGAATTAGTAAAAAACTATCGCGCAAATGTTTTATATTTTATTTTATATCCAATTTTCAATGAAAGAGGTTTTTTAAATTTAGCACCTTAAAAACGGCAAGGGCCTAGGCTAGGATGAAATTACAGCGGAGCTTCTGAAAGCGACTGCAATACCGGTACTTAAAGTCCTTCAGCGGTACTCAGAGTTATTACAAATCGTCTCTCATGCGGACTCGACGACTTCCAGCCTCCTGAATAGCCGGTTTTCGAAAAAGCTTCAGTACCATAGATTACATACATACCCTGCATCAGATTGTACAGGAGACCAAAGAGTACAATCTGCCACTTTTCCTGACGTATGTGGACTATGAGAAAGCCTTTGATTCCGTCGAAATTTGGGCAGTGCTACAGTCCTTTCAGTGGTGCCAAGTTGATTGTCGGTATATCGAAGTGCTGATGTATTTGTACAGTAGGGCTACGTTGACTCTCTGAGACCGGACAGACCTTGAAATCTATCCAAATGCAGATAGGTGTAAGACAGGGTGACGTCATATCCCCGAGACTCCTCACCACTGCATTGGAAGACGTTTTCAAGCTACTGGACTGGAAAGGACAAATTAACATCAATGGCAAATACATCACTCACCTTCGATTTGCCGACGATATAGTGCATATAGCGGAATCACTGGAAGACCTAAGCATTATGTTCTATGACCTGAATAGTGTCTCCAAACGGAAGTCTTAAGATGAACATAGACAAAACAAAAATCATGTTTAATGTCCATGTTTGCACCTACGCTAATAGTTGTTGGGAGCACTAAGCTCGAAGTTGTTGACCTGGGACAAATAGTCCGACTAGGTAAGTCTAACTTCGACCGAGAGGTCAATTGACGGATTCAACTCGGCTGGGCAGCGTTCAGGAAATTACGACACAGCTTCTCGTCAGATATACCTCAAAACCTGAAAACTAGATTGTACTACCAGTGTGTGTTGCCAGTCCTACACTGCTGGCCACTCAGAGATCTATGGAGAGGGATATGCTCGGGATTTCGCTGCGTTATAAACTTTGAAATGAGGATATCCGCAGTGGAACCAGAGTGACTGACATAGCCCAACAGATTAGTAGGCAGAAATGGCAATGGTTCGGCTATATAGCTCGAAGAACCGACAACCATTGGGGAAAAAAGTTCTCGAGTAGCAGCCTCGTACCGGTAGGCGTAGTGTAGGGTGACTCCCCACTAGATGGAATGACGACCTGGTAAGACATACAGGAAGTCGATGGATGCAGGTGGCTCAGGACCGTGCTTGTGGCATTCCTTGGTGGAGGCCTATGTTCAGCAGTGGAGTTGTGAGGGGTTGTAATGATAATGATGAGTGTCTCACACAATTAAAAAAAACTCGTTTTGCAATACTTTCTGCCAGGTCTTTTATACATCACCTCTGCACAGAGATATTTACTAGGACTTTTCAAATTATTAGAGGCATCAATGATATTTAAATAAAAACGTATGGGAAATTTCATTTGAACAAAGTTATGAAGAACTACTAGTAAATAGTACGTCATTTATAAAGATTTTTTTTCAGTAAGCGAAATTTAAAATTTTCTGTGACACGTTTGGCTTTGCTTTGGTAAGATCTGTTAATGTTTTGTTATAAAGATTTGAGTTAGACAACACAGACCATTCATTTTATTAATTTTCCAATTTCTCAAAAAACTTTTTCGCATAAAATACTGCCAACATCACTTCTAGCCTTGCTTATTGTTAGTGTTCGTAAAGTTTTATTACAACCAGTTCAGATATTCACAGAGATCAGATTAATTAAAGGCTTTAATATTTTACTACTAACTTTAATATTAGAGATAGATTATTCAATTTTATGTTTATATGTATGGTATGTATTGATTTATAATATGCAAATTAATTAATGTAAATAGTGTGGTCAAATTGAAACAAATACCGGTTATTTTAATAAAATTATACATTTGAACACTGGTTACAGAATATTTTATTGTGTGGTAGCAGTATTAAAGAATCCTTTATTCCATTTTTCGCATGGTTTTCGTAAGTTTTAAAATTGTTAGGTTAATGGGAAAACTAAATGCCACCTAGTCGCTCTGGTAGTTTTTTCATTAAGAAATGGTAAGACTAAGCTGGCTTGTCTCACTAGTCTAGACAGACAGACGCAAAGTCTAGATGTGCAAGAGGATACGTTTGGATAGTCTACGCAGGAATTTCATGAATTAATTCCTTCCTCTCCCTACCATCATCGGACCAGACACTCGGCCAGTCTCTTAGCATTTCTCACACTCGTAGTGGTTCGGTTCGAATGCTTGAAAAGCCTCGAATGATGAATACGACATGTCGAGTATTCGAACCAAGTAGTTCCTTTTTTTCCTAATGTGATCAGCAAAAGCACAAAATAAATTGCCTGCAACTGTATTTTCATCAGATTACAGACAAAAGTGAATAGGTTTTTGCTAATCTAAGTCAGTGCATTTTACTTTTTTCGTATTCATCCTCACTTACTATCAGTTAGAGTATCACTGGCTTATAAAAGGAAAAATGTGCGATAGTGGGTACTTACGTTAACTTTTATGAGAAATACCTCTCGTTAATTGTAATATTTGTACATGCAACTAAAAAAATTTAAAAAAAGCATTTCTGATGAAAATATAAAGTATTTAAACTTAAGTTTTGCAATCTTTATTAGAAGTGACACAAAACGCACAAACACAACTTAACATATTCAGGTTTTAATATCTACTTAAAAGTAAAGCGGCATATTTTCTTTTAGAAAATAGCTTTACGCATTAAGCTTTTGCCTAAAGGTGTCGACCTAGATGTTGAAATAAAACTACTGAAAAACTTGCAACTTGGGAAAAGCCCTGTTACGTTTCGACAGTTTGCAGTTAGTGGATGGATGGAATGGATAGGTCGTTTGGGGAAAAAAGTTTTACGTTTCAAGTTTGTCACTTAAGCTGCTTGACAGTAAATGTATCAAATCAAATATATTTTGACATAGGGGTACAAAATCACATCATCAGAACCATAAAATAAGCAACTTTTTCAATGTACAGAAGAATGTAAGAAGATTAGATTTTAGATTAGATTAGATTAGATATAATTAAAAAGATTTAAAATTTTTGAGCAAGATATGTATGAAGTTCTATAGCTCACGGCGTTCTCATAAAGTAGACTTATAGCCTCGTTGACATACTCAGACACTTATGAAAAAGGTGTCGTTCTTCACCCTTTTCCGTTTGCGGCTTTTTTTTCTTGTAATAATATTGATGAATAATCTTATTTTTAAAGCAGGTTCAACAGCTATTTTATCTTAAACTTATCTCTATTATAGTATTATACTCATCTCTATTATATATACAAATTGGTGGGATATGAGGAAATGTGAAACGAAGCACCAACAATCCATTGGATAGCTGAGGCACTCACGTTTTACGAGACTACAATCACCAGAGGGAAGGGCAGGCAAGCCCCCCCCCCCTGCTACAATACCAATTGAAACGGTGGAACCCGTGGAGCAAAGGGTAACCACCGGGGTGAAACTCCAACCTCCTGTCAATAACGCCACTGAGAGGAAATCCTCTCAAAAGAAGAGGCGGAGGAACAGGAGAAAAAAGACTGAACAGCCTCCTCCTCAGGCAGTAGTCACCTCTACCCCTACAATATCATGCCGATAGCCTCATAGGCGCAGGGTGCTGAAAGACCATCAGTGAAAAACACGACTAGTAGAGCACCGGAGAGCGCTCTACCAGAAAGTAGAGCCCGCTCTACTCATAGAGACAAAGAGCGCGCTCCACATACAGAGAGATCACCATAAACGCCCCGAGAATAGTGCCTTCAGAACAACGCAGACCACCAACTTCCGGCCTCGAGACAGCTGATGCCATCCACAAATTGGTAGGCATAGCTATCGAGGTCGGTACACAAGTCCTGGCCGATATAAGGGCCGGGACAGATCCAGTAACCGCCGTAATGAAGGCGCTGGCAACTCTTCTGGCAAGGCAATATGGAGGATAGTAACCTGCGCCTACTTTACTGGAATCCGGGCGGGATCCAACAGAGGATCAATGAACTCCGCACGGTCACCCAGCAACAGGATATACAGGTGAAATTGCTAAGTGAGACCAAGCTAAGACCAACACCGCATCTGAAGCTGCCTAATTATACCATCTACAAGAGGGACTAAGTCAATCCTCAAGGGATCGCATATAGAGGGACGGCGATTCTGGTGAGGAGGGACATCGTCCACCAGCAGCTGGACCTGCCGGGATTCCAGACGATGCGTTCAATCGGCATTAAAATGGAGGCAGCGGGCGAGGAACTAAGAGTTTACGCAGCATACCGCCCGCCAGGGACTCCATTCTGCTCCTCAGACATCCGGACGGTCATGGAATGTACGACACCCACGAACGTCGCCGGGGACCTTAACGCCAAGCACCCGGCGTGGGGGTCTAGAGTGATCACCCCGACGGGTATACAACTCTACGAAGACGCCGAAAACCATAACCACGACGTTCTAGGTCCCGAGGAACCGACAAACATTCCAACGGAGCAAAAAAGACATCCGGATGTATTGGATATCGTGCTCTCTAGGAACGTCAACTACCCGATAGTGGTAGAGGTGCTGTACGACCTGAATCCACAGCACCTCCCGATTCTGATTACCCTTGGCACCAGGGCAGTGACTTCGCCGCCCAGAGCCTTTAAGACCAAGGTCGACTGGAGGCTCTACCATCAACATCTGCAGGAGAGACCTCCAGTCTATACACCGATCCACTCAACGGACGACGTAGAGGCCGCTGCAACTAGAATCACCAAGACCATCCAGGAGGCCCTCAACGCGGCCTCTACGATCGTCCCTCTTACAGGAAGAAAGGACGAGCTGCCGCAAGAGATATGCGTGCAGCTAAAACGAAAAAGAGCGCTGAGGAAGCTCTGGGCGCGCACTCGCTGCCCGAGATTTAAAGCAAAATTGAATACCATAACGGACGAACTGTCGGTTGCAATACATGCCCACAGAGGAGAGGCCTGGAAGCGGCGCATTTGGAAAGCGGATTAGCACCAAGCGTCGCTTTATGCATTGAACCGGCGGTTAACGAAAACTCGCCCACCCGTTTGCCCGCTGATCAACAATGCGGGCGAACAACGTTATGATGCCAAGGGTAGAGCGGATACCCTACCAGAGCACTTCGAGGAGCAGTTTATGCCGAACCCAGCAAGTGCGGAATTCGTGGAAATCCATACTCAGAAGGAGAACTGCGTACAGGAGTTCCTGTCGTCGCCCGCGCCACCGCTTGCTGGAGAGTCGTTCATCTCCCCCGCTGAATTGCGGAGGACAGTAACTAGCCTGCAACTGAGGAAGGCGCCGGGGCACGATGGGATTACAAATGCTGCACTCCGACAGTTGCCCAATAGAATCCTTGTAGAGATTGGTCGACTCTACAACGGCATATTGCGGACATCCCACTTCCCGGAGGACTGGAAGAAAGGCAAAATCTTCGTCTTGCCGAAACCCGGGAAGGA
>DWHP01009734.1:0-10099 GCA_018247895.1 Parnassius honrathi | reverse complement strand
TTGCCACGCTTGGCGAGCGGGTTGGCAACCGCAGTTTTTTATTATATTATTGTTGTTATCAGGAAGATGCTGCTGCCAATCTCCTGCCTGTCTCCCTCTGTCGCCTCTTACGATACCCACGGGAAGATATGGGGTAGTGGATATTCTTAACCGCCACTACACGGCATACGGACTTTAATACGTTTTTAAAATTTCTTCCGTAGTGGGAGGGTAAAGTCTTTTCAGAAAACTGATGATAACAAAATTGGGGGATATAGTTTAGTGTTGCAGCTATATATAACATCTACATCCAAAATTTGATAACATCTTTCGATAGATTGATTAAAAATACTTTTACGGATTTTATCACGTATATTAAGTCTGCAGTTTGTCGTTATACAAGAGAGTCATTATACGGAGACGACCCCGACCATTACATCAGATTTGATAGACCACAAATCATTGCAAAATAACATTGATTCCTACCAAGGATGATACGTGAGGTTATTGAAATTAAGAAAGCATCCTAATTTCAATAGAGAAGAAGTCTAGCTACTGCCACCGGCTTGGAACACTGTAATTAATAAAATTAAAACTATACCCAAGCATACCACTGCAAGATTTCAAGACACGGTAAGTTGATTTTGCGTAGATCGAACTATAAATAATTATAAAAAAGCTGAAGGTACTCTATGCTGACATTGGGACATTACTTCCCCGTGACCATGGGTGTTGGAAAGTACCCGAAATTTCGAGAATTAAAAATCATATAAATTAAACGTGATAAAATCCTTAAAAGTAGTTTTAATCAATGTGTAGTGTTCGCGTAAATATAAGAAATCATTATCTCTCGATAGCTAAACGATAAAAGCGTTGCTTTGAGTGAAGACCGTGAAGCAACGCGCCTCGGGAAAGGAAGAGCGCCTCCATTTTGTTGCGTACACGTATTCACGTACAACACGTAACCGTGTGTACGACACAAGCATACCCCGATTTTTTTTTAGAATAGGGGTAACAAGCGAGCACACAGTCCACCTGATAATAAGCGGATGCTTTGACCCATAAGCATCTATATTTATCGTCAATTAAGAACAAAAATGTCGAGGACTTGCCTGAAGACTAAAATGGAAAGTCTCTTATCAAGCAGACATTTAGATTTTAGACAGTGTGGGTAAGATGGAGATTGGCCTATATATATTGACACAGTCCCTCTCACCACTTTTGTGAATGGGTTTGATTAGCGCTGTTTTGAATACTGAGGGAAAGATTCCTGTAGACAAAGACAGGTTACATATATGTGTGATGGGGGGGGGGGGGTAAGAATATGTATATATATCTTAAGTATTATACTAGAAATCTGGTAAAGTCCTACTGCATAGTTGTCTCTTAAACCCTAGATCAGCTGGAAAATTTAATCCTCATCCGTAGATAGCATGACAAATGAATTGATGTGGGATGTATGTAAGACGTCAGGTTCCTCGACACAAGCATACCCCGATTTTTTTATAGAATAAGGGTAACAAACGAGCACACAGTTCACCTGATATTAAGCTGATGCTGTGACCAATAGGCATCTATATTTATCGTGGATTAAGAATAAAAATGTCGAAGAGTTGCCTGAAGACTAAAATGGAATGTCTATTATCAAGTAAAAACGTATCTATAAAAAATAAGGAAACAAGAGAAATACGATATATTTGTCCGTGACCGTTATTTTGTTCGTAACCGTGAAGAGTGACTCCTAGTAAGTATTTATTTTGCCTCAATGATCGGTATGTTTGTGAAATGAGCAGGAAGGTATTTAAACGATTATTTAAAGAAAAGTTGTAATAGAGAACAGTGTAGCTAACAAAATTTGCTGATTTTACGAAAACAGTGTGATTTATAGAAGACACTAATATAACGTTTTATTGGACCCACTTGTAATGATAGTTTGGTCTACATTTATTACTTAATAATAGACTTACACTTACTGGCGCAATAGCCCTGTCAGGTCGCCTGAAAACCACACGGCTATTTTGCCAGCTGCAATTGAGTGAAAGTGCGCTGTCTTCGTGGACCATTTTTTGCCGCTACGTACCGTACTACGTACAGTATTATCAGTTTTGTTTTAAGAAATGCGCACTTCATTTTTTAGTTTAAGATTTCTTTAAGTTATTTAAATTGCAAGGAACCCGAGAACAGTCCCTGCACACAACACAGACATCTGAATCAAAATTCAATGCAATTGTAAGTGTACACCTCTGAAATAAAATCGTAATAACACATGAAGTTACAGTTTACAGTTTTTATAGAATAAAGGCAACAAAAGAGCAAACGTATACGTGGTAGGTATATGCTGCAGTTACGTTAATAGTATAGTTGTAGCACGAATAGGTCGGCTCGACCGGGGAAGAACTACGCTCTCACAGAACACCAGCGTAAAATAGTAGCCTAATGCTGCTGTCTTTCGTATGGTGAGTGCAAAGAACCGGAGACCCTTTTGCTGGAAAAGAGGCATTCCATCTTAGTACTCGCGGTGACAACGCATCTCCATTTTGATTCGTAATCGAGGATAGATGTAGATGTCTACGGGCCGCAGCAACCACTTACCATCAGGTGAACTGTGTGCTCGTTTGTCACCCTATCCTATGAGAAAAACAAAACAAGATAATCTACCTTATTGTAAGTGGATGTCTTGACCCATAGACATCTACATTTACCCTCGATTAAGAATTTAAACACAGATGCGTTGTCACCCTTGAAGACTAATATAGAATGCCTCGTTTCCAGTAAAAAAGGGTCTTCGGATCTCTACACTCACCATACGAAATACGGTAGTATTAAGCTGCCATTTTACGCTAGTATTCTGTGAGAGCGTGGTCCTACCCCGGTCGAGCCGATCCCATTCGTGCTACAACTATACTACTAATATAGCTGCAGCTCTATTATGGCTCTACTACGTCGACTTGCAACTCTAAAGACTAAGGTGGTAGAAGAGGGGGCAAACTGACATGCGGCTCACCTGATACTGAGTGACTACCGCCGCCCATGAACAACCGCGTCACCAGTGGAATTGCAGGTGCGTTTCCGGCCTTTTAGAAAGGAGTGAGCTCTTTTCTTGAACCCCTAAGTCGTATCGGTCCGGAAAAGTCACCGGTGGTAAATAATTCCACAAAAAAGTTGTACGTGGAAGAAAACTCCAGGGGTACAAACGCACAGTGGTGGACCACCAAGCATACAGATGATAAGGATGATATCGCGAATTTTGACGCGATGTGTGTTCGTGAAATTTGGCGGCTGGAACTAATCTGAACATTTCGCATTTTGATTCGTATCTGTATAGATTAGACATTTATGGGCCACCGCAACCACTTTTTACCAGGAGGAATGTGTGCTCGTTTGTTACTATTTCGTAAAAATCTTTGTGCTATATCGAGGATAGTGTTGCGCGGCATAATTAATGCCTGGTACAGGGCACTAACGCCATCTAGTATAGAGTAGCACTACTAGGCGAGGTTTCTAGAAAATTCCATGCTAGATCTTTCCACTAGCGCCATCTAGTATCGAATGGCAGAACTAGGAGAGAACTTTCGACACTTAGTCGGTTGGGACCGGTATGTGTTCGAACGTTCTAGATATTTCTGTGAAAGTTAATGCCTGATACATGACGTGTGATTATTAGCGCCATCTAGTATCAAGTAGGAGAAATAGAAGCATCAAGATCTTTCTTGAAAATTCACTAGCATCATCAAGTATGGAGTTGCAGAACTAGAAAGGCTTTCTAGAAAATTCCTTGCTAGAATTTTCGACATTCTACTCGAAAATTCTAGATGTTTTCAGTGCAAAAGGCTTTTTCCGCTCAACATACAAGCAGTTCCGTTCGCGCACCGCTCTCGAGAGGTCGCGCTAATAGTTCGCGCTCCCCGTCCCCGCACGGAAGCGCCCCTCTCGCCCGCGCGCCCCGCTCTCCCGCTCACGCCTGTGTAGCAGACGCTGTTGATGAGTTCCCTTGTTTGTATCCGCATCGTTCTTGCCCCCTCGCTAAGGCCAGTTAATAAGGCCAGTTAAGACCGCGACTGAGTCAGTATTGAATTGGCGATTCAGGCTACTGTTTCGAAGCGATATAATTGCGAACTAAATTGTTAAGTGCGATTATTTATTAGTGTGTTTTAAGTTGTAATTGGGTTTCGGTAATTATAGTGTTAATTTTGGTAATTCAATCGGCAGTTTTATTGTCACGAACTCTAAGCTCGTAACAATAGATTTCATTAACAAGGTAAGTGATCGCAGGTCACGTGTCTTGATAACATTTTTGAAGTGAAAACTACTTTAGATTCGTTGCGATTTAAAACTCGATAAAACGAAAAAGCGACACTAAAATAAACATTTACGTCTATAGGATTTAGCTTGCGAAAGAATGAGATAGAATACAGCGTGCAGTGTTTTTTATTATATCGGTCTCCTTTTCCGAAAGTTTTTCTACCGCGTGTGAACTGGACACATGTTGTTTTTTAACATTGCGTATCGATAACATACGCACATCACTATTTAACCCTCTGGTGCAGTGCGGGCACGAAACTCGACTGTCCATTCGATAAATCACAGGAACGTAACAGTTGAAAGACGTGTAACATTATTCATTCAGCACAACAGTACGTTCCACGTTGACAGTTCTAGTAACAAAGTGGTCGAGACGCTACCGGCCGTCAGGTGCGCGAAATAAATTGATTTTGCGTGTTTGTTAATACGAATAATTTGTGAAGGAATTGAAAACATATTGAAAGTGGCTAATAGTTCAGGTGAGTCACACACCAACAGGGGACATCTCCGTGTGGGAGATGAGAGTTATTCTTTATACACCGTAGTACTTAGAACTTTGATAGCGTGATTTAGGCCTCGATGCATTTCGCTTGTGACACGACCACAGCGCCAAACGAGCCAAGGTGACAAACTAGCACACAGTCCACCTGATCGTAAGTGGACGCTCTGGCCCATAGACATCTACATTTATCCTCGATTAAGATACGAAATGCAGATACGTTGCCATCCCTGAAAACTGAGATGGAACGCCTCGTTTCCAGTAAAAAGTCTCTAGTTCTCTACACTTACCATGCGCAACATTTTAGCTGCTATTTTACAATAGTATTCTATGAGAGCGTGGCTCTACCTCTGTAGAGCCGACTCATTCGTGCTACAATCATAATATAACTGCAGCGTGGCTCTACCACGTAAATTACTGTGTATTGTATGTAGCGATACACAATAAAATCAAGCTTTTATTTTTAGCTGTTATTCGGTGGGAGCGTGGTTCTTCCTCGGTCAAGCAAACCTATTCGTGTTAGAACCATAATATAGCTGCTACTTATAAGTATCAAAGCTCTTTATTCAACACAGCCCCCCCCATAGATAGCCTTATAGGAAGGATTATGCCACAATTACCACGCTTAAAATTACAATGTTTTCTAAGGACTTTTTAAAGTGGCTAGATTTAATTTTAGGAAGAAATAGGAAATAATTTACTTTTTTTCCAAACTCGGCTGAGACCTGAGACCTGGGACACAGCCATATTATAGATATTAGTTTACAAGCAAACAATACAGGTAGTGTTCGAAACTTTAATTGAAGTTTTAGTTTACTACGAGTAAGGTGTTACAATGAACATGCTGTTTTGCACTTCTGCCGAAAGACCACGCCCTCACATAATACGAACGTAAACGGAGCGTTCTATCTTAGTTTTCAGGGGTAAAAACGCACTTGTATTTTGATTCTTAATTGAAGATAGATGTAGGTTTCTATGGACTATGTGCTCGTTTGTCACCCTTATTCTACACGTGTGTAAAAAACTTACCGAAAATTAGGTACCTAACGAAACGGACTAATAGGCAGAAAGTTAAGCTATAATATAGCCTAGCCTAGTAATTGAATCCTTTTTAGTGTTCCTTGCCAAAATTGATACAATATAGTTATGGGATCAATCCGTTTTATATTCGACCATCTGTTACAGGCTCTCAAACTATTTGTGATAAATTGAAATTTAGCACAAAGTGTTACAGCTCAAGCATAGAGGTACCTATATACCGCTGAATTATGTTCCCAGGGGTTGCTTTTAGGGAATAAATTGGGTCGTGGGAAAAAGTTCAAGGGCATCGTGTACAATATCAAATGAAGTGAAATATTATATTTGTTTCTCCGGCGTAAGAAATTAAAATCAAATGTCATTTTTCCTCCAAAACTACTAGGTACCGCTTATCGAAATTAAGCAAAAAATACTGTGAAATATACGATGTGTTTATACAATATTGTTGTTCAATACTTAAATAACTTTCACGCCCTTAATTTTGTGTGTAAAACGCTATTTGAGCAGTATTTTTAATTTTTATTTTATATGTGGTAGCTATAATATGGTTGTAGTATAAATGGGTCGGCTTCTCACAGAATACCATCGTAAAATAGTAACTTAATGCTACTGTTTCGTATGATGAGTGTAGAAAACCGGATACCCTTTTCACTAGATACCATGCACTGCGTCTTAGTCTTCAAGGGTAACCTCATCTACATTTAGAATCTCAATCGAGGATAGATGTAGATTTCTATGGGCCACAGCATCTACTTATCATCACGTGGACTATGTGTTCATTTGTCACCCTTATTATATAAAAATATGAGGCCATCTATGGGGGAGGATTACGTTCAGCGGTGGAGTTTGACAGGCTGTGACGGGAGTATATGTACTCGCTCTTCTCTTTTTCTCCTTTTTTATAGAAAAAGGGTGACAAACGAGCGCACAATCCTTCTGACGGTGAGTGGATGCTGTGGCCCATAGACATCTACATTTATCTTTAATTAAGAATCAAAATGTAGATGACGTGTCACCCCCGAGGACTAAAACGCAGTAGGATGTGTTGCCAGCCCTGAAGACTGAGATAAAATGTCTCGTTTTCAATAAAAAGGATATTTCACGCTGGTATTCAGTGAGAGCGTGGTCATTTCCCGGTCGAGCCGACCCATTCGTGCTACAACCAGAATATAGCAGCAGCGTGGCTCTAGCACGTAAAACTTTTATCTTTTTTTTTAGAAAACATGACAATAACTTACGTATTGTTTGGTACATGGTTTTAAATACGTTATACAATGGGTCTAGGTCGTACAATATCAAAAGTGCTTCAATTCTGGGGACCTTAATTTCGGAATTTGTCCCGAAATTACTTTTACTAACATGATAATGTAATTTAAAAAAAAAGTGGGGTGTTATAAGTTTGACCGCTATGTGTGTTTAACAGCTACACTAGTTGTCCTGTTGTCCTGCTGATACACTAGAAGGGTTGTCGGTAAATAAAACAATCCACAACAGTGTATGACCTAAGATGGTCTATATTTGTGAACTATAATTTCAGTGCCCTATATATAACAAAAACCAACACGACAACGTCAACTTCATTTCTCATAAAAAGAACTGAAACTTTTTAAAATAATAAAAATATGGTTTCTTCATAAACCATAGACTTAGAATATACTGGCCTATAAGTATATGCATATACAATGTGTGTCTGTCTGTATGTGTGTCTGCTTGTGGCACCGTAGCTCTTACACGGGTGTACCGATTTGGATGAGGTTCTTTATTTAAAAGCAAGTTTTCTAGCTAGTAGTTCTTCAATCGAATTATACTTACCTCAATGCAGGCTCAAATTGTATGAAAGGAACTCTTACGTAAATGCTATAAAGGTGTATAACAAAATACCCAACGACTTTAAAGAGTTACCTTTAACCATGTTTACAAAAAAGTTGATACAATGGTTAAAAGAAAAATGTTTTTACGACCTAAATGAATGTATGTCTTTTTGTGGAAAATAAATCCGAAGTCAGTAATATTGATATATATCTAATAATTCATTAATTACAAACAAACTGAAAGTATGGACATTAACAATTAAGAACAATCATTACACAATGTGACATTTTAAAACTTATTACTTAAATGACATGATATTGATATCAATTTATCATAAATGTACGAAATTGAATTCCCACTTGTTCTTTTTTTTTGCGTGTATACATATAAAATATTTGCACACCATATAAAATGGTAGAATGTAAATGGGCCATTATACATAATTTAAGATCATACTTTATTGTACACATACATTCTGGCAAATAAATGAATTTGAATTTGAATTTAAATAAAAAAGTCTCTGTGTGTACTAGTAATTCTGTTCCTCGCCACAAGATTTTTATGATGAATTTTCCGCCAATAGTCAGTTGCCCAGAGTGTTATTGTTATTAGTCACCAGCATTCATAGATTGCACGTTTAGAAAACAGGTGACATGAAAGGTCCAAGAATCCGTCGGGGTAAGATTCTTTGATACACTATATCTTAACACTTCAGAAGATATCAAATTAAATGGAAAATAATGTATTCTTTGTATTTATTGGAAGTCATACTTTACTTTTTTTAAACATTTCTTTAAAAATGTAATTTAATTATAAAATGTTGTGTACATTTTATAATGTGAATGGGCCCTGCATTGGGTAAAAAGCATAGGGAAGCTAGTGCATTAAAAAGCACGACAAAGGGTGACGTTTGACGATGCGTGGTGCGCAAGGATTCGGCGCGGGAAGACGAGTCGGTTGTTTTGCGCTGGCTGTCTCGCAGTCTACCAGTGCCTCCCATTCAACGCGTTCGCATGGCTGTCATATTGAACGCTTGATGCCTTGGATCGACTGAACTTTTTCGACGCTATAATATTTTCCCGCCAACGTTCCTTCGGACAATATTTGTTTAGTAATAAATAATTTTGTTGTGTAACATCAAAATTCTGTGTTGTGAAATTGTGGATTTTACTAGTGATTTGTGTCAAAATTTTTTTTTAAACTTGGATTGAAATCACTTCCGGATATATATTTTCACCGGTAAGTATGACATTTATTATTCATTTAATATTAAATAAATAACATTCTAATATATACTAATTAATAATTCAAGCAAAAATCATATGAGATATCGAATATACAGTAAACACATACACAGGTATAGTTAATATCTGACTTTGGCACTATATTGTAATAATTAATGCAAAGCTATTTGTGTTGTTATAAAATATTTTTCCTTAATAAGGAATTAATTCGATTGCACTTATAAGAATCATATATACACGTACGTACGTGTGTATCTATGAATAGTTTAATACCTCTGTGACTTTCTTTCTATTAAACCGCTGTTTATATGAAAGTAATCTCAAAGAACAGCCGATCGGGAAGAAAAGTTCTCGAGTGCACTCTGTGGTGGCACCTGTGGTAAGTGAAGTACTGCAGAAAGTCGATGGATGCAGGTGACTCTGTAACATGTTTTGCGGCATTCTTTTGCGAAGTTCTGTGTTCGTTAGTACTCTGTGTAATCATATTGATAAATCAAAGTAAAAGTTATTAAGGATATAAACAATGAAAGCTGATACAATGTAGTTGATTGCGCATCATTTCAGGAATATATCCGATAATCGCTGACAGTAGCAAACAAAGCCGATCGCGATCATCGATTGATGTGATAAAGTTACAAACATCAAAATAATGGCGCACTCGCGGAATTAACGCTCCTATTGTGTTAGTACAATAATCCGCTATCTAGGCCAGCCTCCGTACTGCAGACGAACCTTTTGTCTTTCATGTTCGCCGTTAATAATGGCGGGCGCCGAAACAGCCGCGCACAATGCCGGGAAATGTGCGCGTTTTCATTTGCAAGACAAAACGCGCTTTGTTGTGTGTCCGCTCAATACGAAATTTATTGCGGGTGGACCGAGAGCCTTATTGATGTCCCGCTAACGAACGACCAAACGCCATAAATGCATTTTGACGGGAGGCTTCACAGGCCACTCTCATAACCATGAGCTGTTTCAGTGTTGATATTTTTTCATAAAAATTTTAAACATTAGCAATAAAAAATCTTTCAGAAGTACTGTCAGACTGCAAATTCTTAATATATATAAATTACGTGTCACGTTGTTTGTCCGCGATGGCCTATTAAACTACATAACCGATTTTAATCAAATTTGCACACCGTGTACATTTTGGTCCAACTTGAGAGATACGATAGTTTTTTTGCCCACAATTTTTTCATATATTCATATATATATATATATATATATA
>DWHP01009733.1:0-10099 GCA_018247895.1 Parnassius honrathi | reverse complement strand
TTCTCTACACTCACCATACGAAATACAGCAGCATTAAGCTACTATTTCACGCTGGTATTCTGTGAGAGCGTGGTCCTCCCCCTGTCGAGCCGACCCATTCGTGCTACAATTATACTACTAGTATAACTGCAGCTCTCTGTGCTCCAGGGGGAAACGGTAATATGGGACCTTTTTTTAAATTTTTTTGCGTCCAAATATACGCACATAGTTAAAATACGCAACGGTGCGCAAATCAAACGCAGCTGCCACTTGTATGTCCTCCATGTCGCATAGCGTATGAGCGACTAGTTCCTCACCAAGTTGAGCGAGTGTGTTCAACAAACTATGTGCGTATATTTGAATGCAAAAAAATTAAGAGAGCGGACCTCTCTCGGTCGAGCCTACCCATTCGTGCTATAACTATACCAGTAATATAGTTGCAACATGGCTCTATCACGTATAGTTTGGAGAAAACTTCACATATGAGGGATATTAACCTTAAGCTTAAACTCAAAAGAAACACTTGTGAAATAAGATAATTGTTTTATTCACGTAACAAAATATGCTATCAGTCTGTATCATTGTAAAATAGAATTGAATGTTAAAATACGATAAATTAAGTGTTCCTACAGATAAGATGGTGTTTGTACTATTCGTTTCAATTCCTTTATTTTATGTAAATATAACTTGCTCTTTTTCAATGTCAAGTAAGGCCCCTAAGGTTTATTACAATTTTGTTGAAAATAATCTATCACATTTACACACAAATAATCCACGCCATTAGAATATAAATAATTTTTCATTTTTACGCCTAAAAATTAAAATCTAACATCGTAATACAAGTTAATATATCCTTGCGCTTGTATTTGGGGAACCGCATTTCATAATCAAGCTAAATTTGGATTATCTACTTAAATCACAAGTAAAAGCTCTGTGACGGGTAGTACTAGTACTATAAATTATTCCTTAAGCATTCATTTTGTTGAATTTGGCATGTAACACTAACAGGTCAGTTTTAGGATAAGCGTTTTAAGGAAATTTTCTTACACATTTAATTCTAGCTCACGGCTGGTTTTCAATTATCAGATAAAAGTTATTGGTAAACTAAATGATAGCATGACTTTTGCCAATTTAGCTTACTCTTTGAGATCTGTTAATCTATTTTGGTTACTATAGTTCTGTCACAGATATCCTATTCAACGACTATTTTTTATTCATACAACTGTAATTTTAATTCTTTTATGTTGAATTTTTGGTTACTTCAAAAAAGGAAGAGATGTACAATTTGAGTGTATGACTTTTTTTTCAAAAATGGGCTCTCTAGTCAAGACCTCTATCTGGCCCGAGGGCAAAGATGAGGTCTACGATGAAGCGAGTTTGCTGAGGAGAAGCCTATTAACACACCTTGAAGAGGTTCCAGGTTATGCGCACTCGGAAAAACAGACGCCGGTAGTCCTTGGCCATGTGCATTATAAAAGATGACTTAAAGCGCTTAATTGCGAATATTCGGAATATGAACCAAGTGCGGATGGTAACCTGTAATACGTCTGGTGCTCCGATAAATTTAGTATGAACGTTACGCGATAGTTTCGTCAATTGTGAACCATTTTTAATGATTCCTTTATATTAACCTCTCGACCCCCAAGCGGTCTCATGAGACTGCGGCCATATTCCGTCAAATCCCTAGCGGTCTCACGCGGTCGCACCCACCCACAGCACTATAACCCATAAAAACGTATATATAGAGATTAATTTTCTATTAAGTTTGGCATTATATAATCAATATGAAATACTCTATCCTCTAGTGCAATAAAAAAACTTTATCCAATGCATATTTATTTATAATCTACGTTCATTTCGTACACCATTTTCGAGTGAATGTTATTGTGTTGATTTTTGGATTTTTCTAGTGCTTTATTATTGTTTTTGTAAAATTGTAATGAAAGTTTTTATGGGAATATAATTTATCTTTTTACGTAAATAATTTCGAGTACTATATATTGAAATAATTGTGATTTTCACGCTGCCGACATGCGCTTCGTATGTTTTTTTTTGTTATCAAAATACAATAAAATCTTTTTGTAATAAAGTAAAACCTGACTTTTGTTTAGAGACCACAAGATAGAGAATTTCGTATAGATTTTATAATGCTAAACTTCTTCATAGAAAAATAGCCTCTAAATATAAGTTTTAATAGTTTTAAGTGCTGTGGGTGGGTGCGGTCGCATTCGACCGCTCGGGATTTGCCGGGCGCATGCGACTGCATGGGATTTCTTTGGCGCTTGAGAGGTTAAGGCAGCTAAATGTCTAAAGTCAAAACGAAGTTAATAATATTCTTTGTATAAGATATTAAGTTAATGTGTATGTATGTTATAAAATTTTGTACGATATCTTGAGAACGAATATCAACCGATTGAGATAAGCGATACGGCGTTCGAAAGTGTTCATTCAGACTTCGACCTGATTAGATTTTGAAATCAATAAATAGGTCGAGCCGTTTTAAAGATATTCAATAAATAAAAACCAAAAGAAAATTATTTTTAAGTTTTCTCCAAATTACTTTCGAAATATTTGATTAATGAACCCCAGACATCACAGATACTGTACCGACACTGACACCATAGATAAATAAATATGTAGTAAACTAACTGACACTTTGTACTTGAAAAACTGCGTCGAATACGGACGCGTTCAAAAATTATAGCTATTTATAAATTTCTAAATTTTAGATAACGTTTAAATTGTTCAATCTATCGACTCAAGATCTGACAGACCAAAAACATGTACCAGTTGAAATTTTTGAGTGTTCCAATAGTAATATGTATAGTAATAAAGAGACCTATTGATTTGAGAATCAAATATACTTATTTCCGTCGGGGCTTAAGTCGGTATGTTGTTATAATTCTTTGTTTTGCATGTCAAAAACGTTTTTTACATGGTAGAGTCGTGCTGCAGCTATATTATGGTTGCAGCATGAATAGTCGGGCTCAACCGGGGTAGGACCACGCTCTCACGGAATACCAGCGTGATATAGCAGTCTAATGCTGGTGTATTTCGTATGGTGAGTAAGTGAACCAATGACCCTTTTTTGGAACTAATGACAACGTATTCTAAATTTTGATTCTTAATCGAGGAAAGATGTAGATGTCTATGTTCCACTTACCATCAGGTGGACTGAGTACTCGTTTTCCATTCCTATTCTATAAGAAAGAAAAATTGTCCAATCGTTGAGTGAAATATCAACAACAAAAGGATTATGTCTTGATGATCTGTGGTGATGGGTTTTTGGGTTTTCTCTTCCATCTATTTTGTCAGACTATAGTTTTAAAATATCCACAGAAGGATCTGCATGCCTGACAAGATATATTTAAAGATCCTACCGACGATCTTTCTGGAACGTTAGCGGATTTTTTGTGTCCACTGCTGAGCTGAGAATGTTTGTATATAGGAATTACATTAATTTAATATTTGAAAGTAGCCAAATTAATTTTTTCTTTTTTCCCAGACGGCGCAAGTACTAAAAGGCCATCTGCGTATTCACACCAAAGAAAAGTCATCATCAATAGAAGAAAAGGATGCAAATGGATCTTAAAAGAATTAAAAAAATATTATAAATAATGTAAAACATGAAGTTTGTGTTTTAATTTTGTTATCTTATATCAAATAGCCCATATTTAGTCGTCCTATATAGGAAATTATGAGCACTAACTGTGCATAGCATGATCATTACAGCCCTTCACACGATCGCTGCTGAACATAGGTCTCCCCCAAGTAATGCTTGGTTTAATCTTAAATCGACTTCGATATACCAACAGCCGGTGGAACTGCTGAAGGAACTGCCCAAATTTCAACAAAACCAGAGGCTTTCTCATAGTCCACATATGCAAGATAAAATGGCAGATTGTACTCTTCGACATTCCGAACAATTTGTCGAAGGTATTATATTGTCTATGGTACTTAAGCCTTTTCAGAATCGGAAGGCTTTAAGTCGTGAAGTCTGCGTGCGAGGCGATTCGTTCGACTATCAAAACAGCACATAGACGTGGCTACGGAAACCCTTGTTTCATCTTTATGTGGAGAATTTTTAGATGCTAATTTGGCCATAACTTCCAAATGGCTCCAGAAATATATTTCACTCGACATGTTAACGACGAGGCCGGTTCACATATTAGCTGAGCCAATAAGAACCCTCAAAAAAAAGATAATATGTCAAAGAGCTTTTCTCAGCGGTAAACACAAACCTGTATCTTCTGAGGATTAAACTTTTCTTGATAGACGATTGTGGAATACGGGGACCTCTTCTGAGATGGTGTACAAATTATCTTAAAAATAGGAAATTCTCTGTGAGAATAAATGACACACACAGCGACCCGGTGACTGTAACTGAAGGCACAGCACAGGGATCTGTGCTTGGCCCCCTCCATTTTCTGTCATATGTAAACGACATGCGCTTTTACATAAATCACTGTTCATGCTACCAGTTTGCAGATGACACATGTTTGCTAGTCGCCGATAAAGACCCTGATATAGCATGTGAATTGTTACAGTCTGACTTTAATATGCTTGCAAAATGGTGTCATGACGCCGGATTGGTTCTGAACTCCACCAAAACCAAGCTGTTACACATAAAGTCTCCTTATATCAAGTGTACTTTATCCAAGCACATAGTTGCTCACAATCATAGTTGCCTTCACTCCTCTTGTAAAAACACTTGTAGTTGCCCCTCTATAGATCTCGTCAATACCCAGACATATCTCGGAATGCAGATCGATAGTAAGTTTACTTGGTATAACCACATCGAGTATGTTTGTAGCAAATTAAGACAATTCTTAGCTAATATTATAATACTGAAGAACAGAATTCCGTTCCCAGTTAAGATGATGTTATATAACTCTCTAGCAGAATCGTATATACAGTATGGTTTAGGTAGCTATGGTCGTACATATAATACTTATTTAAACAAAATATATAAACTCCAGATAAGAATCCTTAAAAACATTGTAACAGACAAAATTCGACGTCAATTTCATAATGATGATACTATGCTCTTCAAGCACTGTAATATATCACCAGTTCATACGCAAGTCAAATATTTAATACTAAAAAAACACTTTTTTAATGAAGACTTAATATTAGAAATCAAGCACCCCGTGTGTACGCGCGCCGTAAGGAGCCGCAAGCTGCAGACGAGCCGTGCAAACAACATGTACGGGGAACGAACGGCAGGTTACATTGTCCACGACTTATAAACAACCTACCCCCAGAATTGCGCGACAAATTAAATATAAAAAACATTAAAAAAAACTTAAAATGTACTTTTTGGATAACTTATAAATAAATGGTACCACTTAAAACAGCCTTTATGCGTTTGCTCGGGTCCTATTAGGCTGTAAATGCTTTCTCTTTTTCTTTTCTTACAAACGAAATTAATCATTATAAACGCATCTGTATTTTGATTCTTAATTGAGGATTGATGTGAATGTCTATGGCTACTTATTATCAGATGGGCTATCAGCTCGCTTATCACCCTTATTCTATAAAAAATCATTATTGAGCTACATATCCTCCTTTAATTTGCGATACAGTTATTAAAAAGACAGAATTACTTCATTATGTTATTATAAGCCTTTGCGTACAGTTTTTTTGATCAAAAATCCAGGCTGATTTAGTTTTAAGGTAAAATCAATTTTTTTCAAAAAACAGGATTTTTTTCAGGTTAATGACAAGATCAAGTAGTAACTTTGTTACTTCCAGTTCTTGATCAAAAACCTAGGCTTTTAAAATCTGGTTTTATCTTAAATCTGGGACTTATGAAAAGTCTACTCGCTGAATATAAATCTCTCCCATAGGGTTATTCATAGGAGAATATTTCCCGTTTGATATCCCTCTGTCGCCTATTACGACACCCACGGAATGATATTGGATAGCGGATTCTCTTACACCGCCTCTGGCTTAGTTTGAGAAAATTTAATCATTTTCATGTTTTTATCATGAAACTGTAATTTAAGAAACGTCTAGACATTATTAATTCTCCAGAGAGCTTTTACTCATCTTTTATACAAAATACAGTAGCGCAAAAAATAGGGTTTTTAATTACATTGGGACGTATTGTTTCAACTTCACCACATTTTAGCAATCATTCGAAACAAGGGTATTTTACCAAAAATGCTTCATTATAAGAGTGATATATACTCACTACATGTATATGTAGTGAATTAAATTGAACACAAATGTTAAGAGATCAATAAATTAAATCAGAACTTAATATTATATAATAATTTAAATCATGGATAATGGTGCGTCCACAGGCCGCCCCTTCGAATCCGGCTCGGAGAAACCGGAAAATGGTGGAGCGGTAGGGTGCTAATTTTAAATCCGGGGCCAATGACCAAAAAATAGCGCACTAATAGTTCCTTGGTTCGAATCCGGAAACGGATGGTCACTAAATGGTTAGGGTGACTATGTTGCCCATCGTATCCGGCTCGAAGGAACCAGAAAATGGTGGAGTTATAAGGTCCTGGTTTCAATTCCGGGAATATTGACCCCGAAAATTTATATGGACGAGTTTAACTTTATATGGACTGCACATGCGTGGTTCTGTATAACCAAAACAAGATGGCGGAAGTGGCATGTGACCGGTTTTAGGGCAATGCACTTGCTAGGACCTAATCAATTATATCCGCTGCTAGGGGCAGGAGCATGAGCTGCTGTGGGGAAGGAGCAACCAATGAGAGCAGCTCATGCTAAGAAAGAAGAGAAAATGCACTTACTTGGGCGTTGAACTTCTGGCGGCTTTTTGCTCAGACCTTGAGGTTGATGGTGCTACGTTGCAGCTATGGTGGTGCACAACGACAAATTATTCGCACTAGTGCACGACAATAAATTTCACTATGCAAAGCGGTTACTACAAGGTTGTTCTATGGTGCGACTGCCACAGACATCTGACACTGGAAGGCCGGTGACGTCTTTTCGACCTTTCACTTTTTGGCCAGCGTCTCATTGGGCGTGCGAAATGACGCCACCATGTCTAGCCTCCTATTCGAGGTGTGCCCGTGCAGGAAGGGAGACGGAAGTAAAGGGGAAGGATACTAGCTAAGCCCCGGCTTGTTTCATGTTTATTATCGGTAGTCATTATGGCACCGATAGAATTTTTATGTGATAATTTATTTATAGCATTGTAACTCAACATCAATCTATTAACCGGAGAATAGCGTCTTTGACGTGGACGTGTGCTTTTTTCTACGAATGGTATAAAAAATGATAGCCTTTTCGTCTTTAATGGGGCACGAATATTCAATTGAGATAGTAAATAGAAACTATCAATAACGCCATTTACAAACTTATAACATAAAATAAGGTCAAAGACATGTCTTCAATTCGAACGGGACTGAAGCTTAATGTAATTTTGGGATATCTTCATAACTCCTAAGAGTTTGAATTAGGTTATAATAGTGAAATAAATGCAAAAGATCTCTTTTGTATCATTTCGAACATTGCAATGAGAATTCCATAAAACGCTGCAGTATTCCACAATACTTCGTATCAAAGCTGAGTAAATAATTATTTTTGTACGAGCATCTTTGAATTACTTACAGTCACGAAAGAGGAAACCAAGAGTTCTGAAATCGTTGTTGACAATATTCTTTATCTATTTGGATATTATAATGAAGGTTATTATCAAGCGTATTTCCTTAATTACTTATGTTCGGAGCCTCGGACAGAATACGATCATCGATGTAATTTGTCCTTGCAAGAGATATTTTCTCTCCAAAATATTTAATAACATGACACTTGTCAGCATTTAATATCATACCGTTGTTACGACACCGTAATATCCAATTATTTAAGACTTTCAGTAATAATTCTGCATCAGAATTTAAGGAGACAGGTCTAAAAATATTTAGATCGTTAGGGTCCAAATAAAAACTTACAATTCTTAAAGAAATCACTAATGACGTTAATGAAAGTATTAAACAACAAATGTCCTGGGTGAGACCCTTGAGGTACGCCAATACAGGCATAAAACGGCTCAGAAGAATAACCATCTACAACAATAGTTGATGAACGATTGACAAGATATGACTTAAACCAGTACTGCAATGGGCCTGTTACAACTATCCCTTTGAGTTTGACTTGTGTCTGTTCCTAGTATTTACAGAATGAATGCCACTTATTTTTGCAAAACTTCTTTTATTTTTGTGTATGCACATTACATTTTCATAAATGTATTGAGAGGCCAGAGTTAATATATAAATTTCCTTAAATTTTATCTCAGTGACTCTTTTGGTTTTAAATTATATATTGCTCTAATGGCACTTTTCTGTGAAATAAATATAATTTCAGTGTCAGTCGCGTGTCTCCATAGCAAAAAACCATACGACATAATGCTACGGAAATAACTAAAGTAAACTATTCTAGCTGTTTCAACACTGGTAAGAGTTCTCATCTTTTTTACAGCATATGCTGCAGAACTAAGTCTGCTAGCTAGTTTTGATATATGGTGGAGCCATTGAAGCTTTGCGTCTAGTGTGATTCCAAGAAAAATGGTGGTGTCAACAAGATTCAGTTCTTCCCCATTTAAAATTGCATTAGTATTGACATGTTTAACGTTAGGAATTACGAATATCATATAGTTTTAGTGCCAATAAATATAAGATTCCATTTATTTTATGTTATAAATATTTCTCTTTTAATAAAATCTCTAAATTTTCCGGATAAATATTAGTCTAGACCACTCATGGTATAGCGAAAAAGGTTCTCGAGTGACAGTCTCGTCGATGTCGATGGAGTTACGAACTGTTCATATAGGGTCGGAGACATGATCTTTCGTCGCTGGCCGTATGAGGAAGCTTAAAGTCACTTAGCGAGCTATGAAAAGTTTCTCTGTGCGACAAAACCCGTAATAAAGATATCCGCAGCAGGGTTAGAAAAGCAAACATAGCTCAGTAGATTATTAAGCAGTAGTAGCGTTGCACAGACCATGTAGCTCGAAGGAAAACGATGAGTAAGGTAAGTGTAGGGCAGCTCCATCTTAAAATAAGTGACCAGACAGAAGCTAGGACATACAGGAGGGGATGGATATAGGCGACATAGGACCGCGATTTATGTCATTCTTCTATTCAGCATTTGGGGTCGTTAAAGGCTGTAATTATGATGATGATAATGATAAGTAAAATGTGCGGTATAACGCTGCCATAATTGTATGTTTATTTACAAAAATGGGAGACTTTTCTGGCAACGGAGCATTCCATCTTAGACCTTACAGTTAGATATACAGGAGTCTATAGGCTATAGCATACACTTACCAGCAAGTGAACTGTGTGCTCGTTTCTTATCCTTACTTGCGTAAACCGAGTAATAGGAAGATATAAAGTTCTCTGAGCTGAGAATAATGTCCAAAATACCATGTTAAGGGTAACTTTATTCAATTATTATTTTAGGCCAGACAAGGGGTGACTCGTAAGTCTAATTTAAATTGTATTTAAATGCGGTCTTATAATTCATGAAGGAGGTTATCAAAAGTGAATATTTTGTATGAAAATAGCCAATATTTCTTTTATAACGACTCATTTCTTGTCTGTTACTGATAAGATTAAACAATTTACTAATTTAATAAGTGAAATTTTGAACAACGTTAGGTAATATTTCTGTGAGTGAGTAAGTATAAGAAATCAGAAATCAGAAATATTTATTGGCCGCAAAATAACAATCGTTACCTTCAAGTTGTTGGTTACAAAAATGTTCTTAAATTTATGAGTTAAATTACATTGGTGTACTATACAGTATTAGTTTTCAAAGAGTTGCCAAATTTATACTTAAGTTCAAATAAATAAATAAAGATACACCGTTATTGCGGTTTTATTCCAAAGTGAATGTGATTTATGGGCAAGAATGTTTTTGCCTAGCAATCAACTCTTACGAATGAGAACGTGCGTAGTAAAATCCGTTAAATAATGCATTACCACACATTTTAAAAGATAAAAAAGAAAAAAATTTTGAGATTTTTTTAAATTTTTCTTCACCATTTGCCTACATTACTTATTCAGAACCTTCTCTGCAAATTTGATAATAAATTATTAAGCTATTATACACACATATATATATATATATATATATATAT
>DWHP01009732.1:0-10100 GCA_018247895.1 Parnassius honrathi | reverse complement strand
TTTGATTGTATTGATATATACAATTTTTGTCCGTAATGATCAATTAAAATAATAAAAAATAATAAATTAAATTACATAACATAGTAAATTAAATTAGATAAAAACAAACACAGACACTCACGCACACACACACACACACACACACACACACACACACACACACACACAACGCGCGCGCGCGCGGACACACTTCTTCTTGGTCTATATTTTAGAGTCTGATACGGAAAATAAGATACGAATAGGAGGGAAACTGCCTCCTAACACACAGGGTAACATAGTCAGAGCATCAGTGAATTGTATATTAATTCTGTGTTCAATTAAGAACTATTATTACGTAGTTTTCTCATTTGGTTGGGGTACATAAATATATAAATGAATATGATAAATATACTTAAAAAATATAAAATATTATTAATAAAGTAAATACGTAAAAAACACATACATAAATAAACACCCAACCAGATGGAAGCCCTCAGCAGAGCAGATCAAACCGAGATCAGGCCGAGTTTGTAGGAGCACTGCCTTCTGCGCGAAGCGATCCATCACGGAGTCACAGTCGCCTCAGATGACCTCAGATGCTGACAGGGATTATCATTATTTATTACGCAATTAATTATTGATTACGTGCCCAAAGTAAAACTAGTTCAATACTGTTAAATGCAATATCCTAGAATCAATCTCGTCAATAGAAGTGGGCACCGACAGTAGCCTAATTGATAGGTACTATGCGAACTGCAAACTCAAAGGAGCGAAATAATTTGCCATAGTCTGTCTCTACGTCTGATTAAAATGAGTCTTTCAGGTAAGAGCATAAAGGCTTGTTAAGCTAAGCCAGTGCGATTTATTGTTTATCTTCTCCATCACCCTGGATTATTACAAGTGAAAATTAAACTATAACAAGCTTGGCAATGACAATGCACTATTCCCGCTCAATAAAAACAAACACGAAGCACGTGGTTTGAGTAGTTTACTGGCGGATCCCTAAAACGTTTACAGTACCATTCTAGATGCGTTACAAACCTATTGGTTTTTGTAGAAAAGCCCCCTCGTGTAATCCTATTTCAGTTGCCTACGTGTTTGTTTTCATATTTTCAAAACAAAGTCATAAGTTTTGGATCTTGTCTCGCTTTGTAAGTAGTTTTACTTTATTTATTCGTCGCCATTTGTATGTACCTAATTTTGTAGTAAGGTCACAATAATCTTAATACAATAAATTTCTGGTATAAATGTATCATTGTTCATCTTGATTTGAAGATTTACTCACATTATATTATACTGAATAAGCCCTACCACTTTCCAGTCCTTAAATTTTTTACTTAGTGCTATTGATAACCAAAAGAGTGGTTTCGTCTAGTTGTGCAATAAGTAATAAATACGTATATAATCTTGTGCCACTCAATTTTTATAAATATAAAATGCAATCATACTTCTAAACAACACTGACCCCAGATTTTGTTTATCGGTTTTTCTCAACTATAATGGTAGATTTCGTTGATAGTAGCTTTAAATCAGCAAAAATTAAATGAAATGTCTTAAATTTAAAATACAATAGTTTTCTTTTTAAATATATCGATTGCAGATTCGATCTTTACACGGTGAAAGTTCAGCCTCACATGGAATAGTGTTCTCAACTCTGCGCCGGGCCATCCCAGTGCCAGTTCTTTTCACCCGCCCACATCCAACGATAAGCGGCCGCAATTGTCGACAACCGAGTTTTTTCTGATCGGATCGGGTCACTAGTATTTAAATGGTGTAACTCTTTGCATTTTCTATCGCATTACCACGGAGAGTGCTCAGAAGAATTATTTGAAATCATTCCAGCTTCCACATATCATAACACATCGCGACAAAACTCACGATACCATCTGGATGATTATCGTTTCCTAGCAAGACTTTTTTCGAGGTATCGTCTACCAACGGCGATTTTATTAACAGATACGGCTAAGTGACCATCAAGAAACGAGCTTACTTCTTTTGAAAATACCGGCAACACACCTGCGATTACCCTGGTATTGAAGTTGTAGTGATGGTTTCAACATCTACCATCATTTGAGGCGAAATCTAGTCTGCCCCCTTTTACACACAAAAAGTACGAAAAGATACCCTGATCAGCATAATGCTGTAACAGTGTACCAATTATTGTTTTGTACGTGGTAGAGCTATTCTGCAACTATATGATGGCTGTAGCAAGAATTGGTTGGCTCAACCGGGGAAGGACCACGCTCTCACAGAATACCAGCGTATTTCGTATGGTGAGTGTAGAGAACCGGAGACTCTTTTTACAGGAAACGAGACATTCCATCTTAGTCCTTGTACCGTTGTTGGCACCGCATTTGTATTTTATTTCCATAATCGAGGGTAAATGCAGATGTCTATTGGCCACAGCATCCACTTACTATCAAGTAGGTTGTGGGCTCGTTTATCACCGCTTTATACAAAAAGAAAAAATAACACAGTAATATTATTCCGTTGCCTCTTACTCACGTGTGCATGAGGTTCACGAGATTAGATGTCCAGGTATCAAAATATCCTGGAATCCTAGTTTTACTGATATATTAATAATATGTATACTTCGTCTAATCAGTATGATTCCTAAAATGAACAGTGGTAACAACATGATATACGTACATATCATGTAGATCTTTATCGATTAAATTGTGTATTGATTATTTGAACGGTAAATGAATAATATTACACTAGTGTTAAGCACAATCAAGTGGAGAATAACATAATTACAACCACGAGTCCTTTGTTTTGGATGATACAATAGCCGTTAATCGGCTTTTAAACTAATTACAATACATATTTCTATGAAATGTGCTTATACCTATGTACATTACATGTAAGCACATTTCATAGAAATATGTCAATAAATAATATAAACCGATAATTTTCATTTGCACTTACGGAATGAGATACTATTGAATAAAACTATATTTACGGATTTTATCGCGTTTAATTAAGTATTTAAACTTATTTTTTATTACCGACGTTTCAGGTGCTCTACAGCACCCATGGTCACGGGACGACTGAGAAGTTTGACGGCACAATGTCATAGTTAGCTTGGCTACCTTCAGTTTTAGAATACTCATTTTTGGTCCGATCTACGCAGAATGAGCTTACAGTATCTTGAAGTCTTGTTGTGGTATTCTTGGGTTTGGGTACTTAATTTTGTTAATTATAGGATCCCAAGCAGATGGCAGCATCCATCCATCTTCTCTATTGAAATTAGGATGTTTTTGAATTTCAATAGCCTTGCGCATCAACCTAGGTGAGAATCGGCGTTCTTTTGCGAGGATTTGTGGTTTATCAAATTTGATGTAATGGTGGAGACGATCTTTAACATGTTCACAGACTGTAGACTTCCCGGAGCTTTGGTGCTTCACGTCAGCTATGTGTTCTTTCACGCGGGTTTTAATTGATCTCTTAGTTTGTCCTATGTAAGAGAGATCACATTCACAATGATGGTAAAAACTGACCAATCTTCTTCGGCGGCTTGTAGTATGTTTTGACGGAAGCGCGCTTCAAGATGTAGCCAATCTTGTCAGTGACTCCTCGGACATACGGTAGTACAGCAGGCGCACGTTCGAATATGGCCGGGTTTACTCGGTCACTGTGACTCGGCGGCCAGATATTTTCTGTCACAGTTCCTTCGTGCTGTCCGAAACCATACCACGGTAGCTTACTGTGAAGGATGATGGTAAGATTCACTATTTAAATATTGGTTGGTATGGGCCTTTTTCCTATACACAGTGTGACCAATAGTGTTATCAGAATCTAGGAATACTAAAACATCTAGGAAAGCCAATGATTTATTTGCCTCCAACTCCATTTTATTGTTTATGAATTTAAAGTGGTCCAAAAAATGCAGTTACTTTTTCAGATGGTAAAATTGTGTAAGTATCGTCTACGTACCGCTTGTAGAATCTTGGACTTACGGGAGCAGTAAGAACGGCTTTCACACACACGCACACAAAGGATTCATACCATTTTGTTAGTAAGATAAAAGATCTACATTTCGTTGACAATGAAACTGTAGCCAGTTTTGATGTTGAATGTGTAGTGCTCGCGTAAATTTAACAAATCATAATGTGATACCAGCTTTAGAATTATTATTTCGTCAATACTCGTAGTAAAACATGTAGAGGTGGTGTAAAAATATTTATTACCACAGGTCATCAAATGAGCGTGGTAAAAGTGGACGGGGGTTAAACGTCGTAGAGCCATGCTGCAGTTATATTAGTAGTATAGTTGTAGCACGAATGGGACAGCTCGACCGGGGAAGGACCACACTCCCATAAAATACCAGCGTAAAATAGTAGCTTAATGCTGCAGTGTTTCTTATGGTGAGTGTAGAGAAACGGAGACCCTTTTTACTGGAAACGAGTCATTCTATCTTAGTCCTCACGGGCGACAACGCATCTGCGCGATTCGTATACGAGGATAGATGAAGATGTCTATGGGCCACAGCAACCACTTACCATGATGTGTACTGTGTGCTCATTTGTCACCCCATCCCGTAAAAAAAGAGGGACACATAAACAGCAGATCGGCAACTGCATCTTCACAGAATAATAAAAATCTGCACTAGCCAACTGTCCTGTCTAGCGTGGTAATTACGGAAAAAAATTCCTTACGTGGCAACCTCTGGGGGAAACCCATGTTTGGCAGTGGACTTTTATATGCTGTATCAAGGATCGAATGTTATATTAAAAGGAAGCATTTATTTATATTTATTTATTTCTTCAGAGAAAATAATCACTAACATTACACAGACTTACGCGATGGTGTAAACATTTTACAATGCTGACAATTATTGTGAGGTATGACGAATGACTGATGTATTATCACAGAATGCTATAATAGCAGCTTAGATGCAGCTTAGATGCTGTGATTTCTTTGGTGAGTGTAGAGAACCGGAGGCTTTTTTTATTGGAAACAAGGCATTCTATGGAAGTCCTTAGGGGTGACAATGCATCTGCATATTGATTCTTAATCGAGAATAGATGTAAATGTCCTGTAGACTGTATGGTCTTTCGTCAGTCATAGTTTATAACAAAAAAATTGTGGATAAAGGGATCCATATTATACGTCTATAAAGTTGTGTGCGTCACCTGTTTAACCGCCAAGCTCTCACTCTCACGATTCAACAGTAACGTGTATTATCAATTTGCTTGTCCCGACACCACTACAATCTACAACACTACACCCAACACTATTCCTCTCAAAAACACTATATTTTGCTTCTTATTCTTCTTTTTAATTCAAAATTTTTAATAAAGTTCAGCAACTTTGGGAGAGGCATATTGTGTCCAGCTTTGGATTACTACAGGCTGATAATAATAATCCATCATTGTTGACCAAATGAGCTACTACGACTATTAAATATAATACCTTATATTTCGTACTACAAATAAAATGAAGCTGAACAGAAAATGAGATAAACGTAATACGTTATCAAATATCACCATAAACGCATATCCCACAAAAGTGCGTATTCAGCGCGCTAGATAAGAGTGACTTTGTGGGTGAGCGTGGACGTCAGCGCTATCATAATTTATTAGCACGTTCCCGCAGGTGCGGCTGGGTTATCTCTCTACTGTCACGTATATGCACATACGTGGTATAGTGTCGGGAGCCATGACAATGTGACCGAATAACGGCCCGAGGGAAAGAATAACTATATGCGCTTCTGTAGAAAATGGAGTAGATATTTTTTACTCGACTGCAGTGGTTTTTTATATAAAATACATTAAGGCATACGATAATGGGCCTTTATTAAGTGAGCTACCTAAGTTATTGCGGTTTACAATATTCGGCAATTTCACAACTTACAATCATGCGGGACAGTAGCCAAACTCTGGTTTTAAGTAGTAAATTTTATATATTTATGCCATAATTAAAATGTACGCTTACTTTGCTGTAGCTGCTGCGCAGAATCATCAGATATAACCGTTATAGAGGGGTGAATCATCGGTGACTGGGCGTGTGACCTCAATACCTATTGATTTAACCCCCGGTACGACTGCGATATGCCTCGTTGGTGTTGTGGATGTAAACGCGACTGTTAATCATGAGGTCTCTGCTTCGAATCACGGGGCAGGCAAAAATATCACTTATTGAGTTTATCCGTCAAGAAATTCTTAGTGGTTACCTGGAGTTAGAAAGTTGCCGGTGTCTCACCCCAGTGCCTCGGAAAGAACGTAAAGGCATTGGTCCTGCGCCTGATCTCTCCCCGGTCGTGTCGGTTTACCATCCCATCAGACTTTGAGCGTGAGGGAATAAAGAGTGCACCTAAGCTTGCAAATACACTTGGGCACTATAATTCTGTCATGCACCGATGAATAGTCTCTGTTGAGGCTGGCCGCCGTGACCAAGGTTCGGTCTGGAAGACATTATTATATTCTGCGATATTCAGTGGTTTAAAAATCATTTGGACTATGTTAAATTGTTAGTCAAAATCAGATTTTAAGCTAAATTTTGCAATTGCAGCCACACTATTAGGTCTGCGACGGTGATTTGTTTTCAAACTAGATAAAAACAGGGCCTTTTGTAGCCATACATAAATCCTTCTAAGATTTATAAAAGTAGTGGATTATTTTATGGCCACTAGACGTCGCACGGTACAGCACTTACTTCGTCTATATTGATTAACTGCTTTTTACTAGAAATACGGAATTCCATCTTAGCATCCACTATTTTTTATAGAATAACGGTGATAAACGAGCACACAGTACACCTGATGGTAAGTGGATGTTGTGGCCCGTAGACATCTACATTTATCCTTGATTAAGGATCAAAACGTCGATGCGTTTTCACTCACGAGGTATTCCATCTCAATCTTCAATTAAGATGGAATACCTCGTTTCCAGTAAAAGTATCTGGATCTCTACTCTCACCATACGAAACAAAGCAGTATTAAGCTGCTATTTTACGTTGATATTCTGTGAGAGCGTAGTCCTTCCCCGGTCAAGCCGACCCATTCGTGCTACGACCATAATATAACTGCAGCGTGGCTCTACTATCAGGTGGACTCTTTACTCGTTTTTCACTCTTATTCTATTAAAAGAAATTACTCGTTTAATCACCGATTTCAATTATTTACGTAAAATATTTACAAAGAAACTGCTGTCGTGGAGGGTTAAGTTTTGTTACAGCCAGACGCTTATGTAGATAGATTTACTTTATGCATCGAGATATATCGTTTTTCTAAATATGGCACGAATAGAAAGAAAAATGAAATAATGAAGTTCATGGTAAGATTTGTCAGTAAAAATATACAGGTATTTTGTGATATAACTATCACCGATATTTAAAACAATATGTAAAATGTCACGTAATGCGTTAATATTGCATTTCTCGCAATTTTATAGCTCTTATAAGAACTCCTCTTTATACTTAGTTCTCGAGTGTTTATTTTTTTTTCAGAGATATGGTTATGAAGAATTGAGTAAGGTGTGACTCTGAATGAAAGTGTGAGGAATTAAATAATAATATAAAGGTTTGGCTTGCCAGGCGATATTGTGACAAGGATTAAGAAAATAATCGGCATGGGACTTCTTAGAAGCAAGTATTAAGAACGGGCCAAGTAAAGAATACCCTTAACCGACTAGCATGTATGTGTAGATATATGGACGTGAAGAAGCAAGATAAGGTGTGTCAGAATTGCGCTAAAACAATATCCGTAGTCTCTGCCTTCCTCTCTGGGTAACAGGCGTTAAAATTTACGTTTTTTTTTTGTTTATGTTCATTTTTTTATTATTTACTCCTAATGATTTTTAATATTATGTATCATTGCTTATTTGCTAGAAAATATTACGTAAGAATTAAATATTTTTTACACAAAATTTCAACGACTCTAAATTTGTCACAGTTGTATGAGTTTATCCTCTTTGATATATCTGTTAAGTTCGGCTTCCGTGCACACACGTTGATATATAAACATTCCCCGATGAATATTTATGTGTGACTTTAAGATGTTAGAGAAAGAATAAATAGTGTTTAATGTACCATTATGAGTATTTACTGACAATTAACCAATTTTCCTCCATATTTGTTATCATCTTGCGCATTCAAAGAATTCATTATATTTAAAATTTGGTGTGCAATCTTTTTAAAGGTATTGCTTGCATGAAAATCAAATTTTGAACAATCTCGGTTTAATATAAACTGTTTCGGCATGGCTTATAATTTTCTTTATATACAAAATATATGATCTACATACATCGAGTACATTTATGTTAGCCCAAGTTTTTTTTCGCTCATTTTAAACGTTTTTTTCTATTGAAAAAGTGTTTAAGTAGTCATTTATCAACAGAAAAAATTGGAAATCGTTTAGGTGGAATTGAAATAGATCTCGTTCAATTAATTCGACGTCCAACAATTTATCACCATTGAAATAAATTTTATAATGAACACGCGTAATCAAATATAGAAATAAATTCGCATTTGTGGTCTGTAATCAGACTATTGTTCACTAGTTCGCACCCATACATTAAAGTAAAGAATATGCATCAATATCATAATACAATTTTAGAATCACTTACCGAAAAGAAAGCGTGGTCAACGGTCGATAAGACTTATGGCTGCTTGCATCAGACATAGGCGTACCCCAAAAATCGTTCAAGAAAAGTTCCTTAATAGAGTTTGTTCCTATTACATCACCGTTGGTCACTATAGCAGGGATATCATCATGGACAAAATCACCGTTCAAACTGTTCACATAACTAAGCACCGCAGTTATTATCACCATACAATAGATCAAGAAATCACTGTTACAGATGCTCCTCTTCTGGTTGTCTTCGCGAACGGTAGGCAACGACCGACGCTTCATCTTCGGGCTCTTTTTTAATTTGACCGTTACATTTCTACATCTGCACATCTGATCGATTTCAGTTGAATTTACTTCGCTGCTTAGCAGTATCTGAAAAAAAAACAAGACCCCTATTATAATTTATTATCTTTAGTAATCTAAAGGTAGTTTCAGCCTTAATTAATATTGTAGATGTGATCGGCAGAGTCAAGAAGGGACACCCTGAGGGAAGGTTTATCGAGCAACTTCGCGTATTTTTAAAATGGACCACATTGGGAGTACCCTTAACCGACGAGTGTATATGCGTAGATATATGGATAGTAATGTCCACGGCGGCCTGCCTCAACGGAGGCCAGCGATCGGCGCAGACAAGGATTATAGTGCCAAAGTGGATGCGCAAGCACAGGTGCACTCTTTATTCCCTCACTCTCATAATCCGATTGGACGGTAAACCGACACGACCGGAGAGAGATCAGGCGCAGGACCAACGGCTTTACGTGCTTTCCGACGTAGGGCGGTGAGACACCGCTTACTTCCGGACTCCGTGCAGCTACTAAGAATTTCTTGATAGAAAAACTCAATAATTGATTTTTGGCCCAACCCGGGTTTCGATCCCAGGACCACACTAATACAACCGCTAGACCAATAAGGCAGCCAAGCTAGCAGTGAAGGATCGATTGAAACAAATTATTAATAATAAATAAAAGCCACGTATAAGAGTACAACTTTAATTTATAACATTTTATTTTCGAGGAGTTTGCATGTTTTCATGAAATAAAATCTCTCATAAAAGACATCTCGGAATCGCTCAAAGAAATCACTGAGTCGTCACAAATTTGGTATACAAATGTGTGCTTGGCTACTCTAAAGGATAATATTGATTGTTAGAGCACTAACGCGATATATATCTGAGGAATATTTTTAAAACGACTATAATTCATTTCATAAATATCTGGTTCGAATTATTATTTACTATTAGATTGAATATTTATTCGATGGTGAAATTTTAAACCTATCTTTGAAGTTAGTGCATACGGTAGACATCTTCAACATTAGATTAGTTTGTACTTCTTTCATGAAATGAAATCCAGTAACAACATTGTTGTAACTGGATTTCATGTAGTGAAGCTATGGCATATAGTAAATAAAAGAACGATGGGTAGCACTCCGGAAGTGGCGGCTGAAGTGAAAACTTGAATATTACCTTTGTTCATTTTTGATATTTTGGAATGGTTAAGGAATAATTTTGCACGAATTGCTTTAATTATCAGTATAAAAGTACTATCAT
>DWHP01009731.1:0-10100 GCA_018247895.1 Parnassius honrathi | reverse complement strand
GTATCTTAAAGTGTTTGTATCCTAGAAATTAAGATATTCTTTGTTTGTTTAAATAAATAAATAAAAATAAATAAATAGGCGTTTCTTTCATCTCTGAGAGGTTCTCGGGATATTCACTATCTAATGTGTAAAATTGTACATTTGTTGTCGTTATAGCCTATTAAAAGTTCATTGTTGAACACGGAGTTCTTGTATAGATTGTCTCCAAGGAGATAGGACATAGAATTTTGCATATCGTGGAAATATTTTTTTTACTCGTGCACCTTTCCTCTCGACATTTTTATCGCCGAACTGTTACAGCCTAACAGAGTCCACTTAGGCTTAGTTCCTACACTTGGTAAGCGGCTTGGCAACCGCAGTGGTAAGTGGTTGCTGTGGTCCATAGACATCTATATCTATCTTCGATTCAAAATACAGATGCGTTGTCACCCCTGAAGACTAAGATGAAATGCCTTGTTTCCAATAAAATGGGTCTTCAGTTCTCTACACTCACCATACGAAACATAGCAGCATTGAGCTGCTATTTTACGCTGGTATTCTGTGAGAGCATGGTCGAGTCGACCTATTCGTCCTACAACTATATTACTTATATAGCTGCAGCATGACTCTACCACGTAAAAGAGTTGCTTGCATACCTAGTAATTAGAAGGGTGCCTTACCCCTGAGCTAATATAGCTTCCGAAAATTGATTTGTGATCAAATGTTTTGTAGGTAAAAAAATATCTTATTTTCCCTAAACGTACTATAACTAAAATGACTGATATTGTCAGTATCAAAATATGAAGGTAAACCGATTGACTTTTAATTCGACGAAAAGGCATTATATTTATTGCTTGTAGAGTGAAGTAGTAAAAAGTGGACTCTGGGTCACGATATTATATAAAAAAAAATTTTTCGTTTTATTTAAATATAGCGGTCTCATGGGCAAAGGTCTCGGTGTATATTTTGCAGTAAGCTGCAACTTGCATTCGATCCTTGCAGACACTAACCAAATCGTTAATTGCAAATTTTAAGTGCTAATTTACCGCGTGCTTGACGGTGAAAGAAAACATCACGAGGAAATCTGCATACTTATCAGAGCAAAACTGTTTCAAATAAATTTGAGGTCTACTAACACGATTTGGGGCAGCGCAGTCAGACATTTCCTCGTCGCGATACCCTTTTGGAAATGACAGGGCTCTTGTGCCCAGCGGTGGGATGTTTATAGGCTGTAATTTTCTATAGACAATACAGTTTACTTGCATGAAATAGCGACTTAATACTCATTTGTTTCAAACTTTTTAGGCCTCCCTGTGTAGAGTCTATTACTGTGGCGTTATTTATATTTAGAGGTAGTCAAACGCCATTTATGCAATAATTTTTTCGTTTCTTTTTCTTAACTCAGCCGAAATTCCTCCTGGCATCTGTTCGTAAAGTTTCTACCTAATTGGTTTAGCCAGACAACAATAACAGACAAACAAACAACAGTTTTAAAAATTGTCGTTATGTTGTAATAATATCATGCAAATAACCTTTTCAGCTTAATAGCAGCCACTTATTTCAATATTACAAAAAGACACGTCAATTTTATTTGTATATATAGATACGTAAATATTTGCCTCAGCCATATTAGTGTAATACGAAAATATTTATTTTTCATATCACTGTCCTCCTGAAGGAGACTAGCTATCTGCGCAGGACAGGATTATAGTGCCCGGTCGCATGCGCATGCACAGGTGCACTCTCTATTCTCTCACTGTCATAGTACGGTGGGACAGTAATCCGACACGACCGCAGAGAGATCCGGCGCAGAATCAACGGCTTCGTGTGCTTCGCTTCGTGTGCTTTCCGAGGCACAGGGATGAAACACCGCCAAGTTACTAAAATTTCTTGACAGAAAAATTTCGATTTTGATTTTTATCCAACCCGGGAGTCTAACCCGAGACCTAACGATCACCAACTGCGTTTACGCCCACTGAATCAACGAGACAGTTTTTTTATATAAAACTAATGTTCACGGCTATAAGTCGTCACAAGGGCCACCGCAGCCGCGTTTTAACTTTCTGGCAATAATATTCAGTATATTAAGTGAGCGAGTCTTTCACTCGCTCACTTAATATTTTAGTTGCTCATTTATTATTTATTTCGCTTTTCTAACATTTTAATACGCGTTATGGATACAACCCTAGTATACGTTTTGAAGCCCGTATTAAACTTTTTATTGATAAACATAAGCTGTCATTTCAGTTTTTTTTAAATAATAAAGCTCAAGGCAGTAGTATAGTGTTAATGTAGTACAAACGAAAATAATAAAATCCGTAAAAAATCTATATATATCTAATGTATAGTATTCGCGTAAATATAAGAAATCATTGTATTATTTGATTTTATTTCTCTTTAAAAAACTGTGCACTTAAAATGCATCGCACAAAATCACGTCGAGGTTAACTTAGTTTCGAACGGCTGTGAGCCTAAATGGACGCCTTTTCAATTTTGCTTTGAATTTAATAACTTTGTATCGAACGAGTCTACGAGTATAGATGCCAGAAGAGTTTCATTCCACTGCCAGTTCGAAAAATGAATAGTAAAATGTTTAAACAAGACCGAGACCCGCCAATCACAAACCGATTAAATCTGTATGAATGGCTAGTCATTCGGCTTGAAGTAATCAACGCACGTAATTCTTCTGCATTTCGTTTGAAAAGCTATACGTAGTGTACTTACATACATATAGGTTTCAATATTATCTTAAATAGTAATACGTTCAAATGTTTTTATTTTATGACTGAAGTAGGCGTAACGAACGAGCACACATACAGCATGGCTCGTTTGTACGTGGTATAGCCAAGCTGTAGCTATGTTATAGTTGTAGCATGAATAGGTCGGTTCGGCTGAGGAGGACCACGCTGTCACAGAATACCAGCGTTAAATAGCAGCTTAATGCTGCTGTGTTTCGTATGGTGAGTGTAGAGAACCGGAGACCCTTTTTACTGAAAACAAGGCATTCCATCTTAGTCCTTAGGGGTGACAACGCATCTGCATTTCGATTCGTAATCGAGTTAAAAAGTAGATGTCTATTGGCCACAGCAACCACTTACCATCAGATAGAGCGTGTATTCGTTTGACACCATAATTCTATAAAAAACACACCTAAAGGTAAGTGAGTGTAGTGTGCGTAACCTCGATTAAATATTAAAATGCAAAAAGTTGTCACTTACTCAGGACTGAGATGAAATGATGGTATTCTACTCGATGTATTCCTGTGGTGCGTTACTAACCCTGTAGTGGCGTTGTATGGATCTCCAATACTCCAATATAGGTGTGTTTAGTTGCGACAAGGGAGAAAAACTAGGAGATGGGTGGCGGCGTCTTCCAAATAACGACAAGAAAATGAAAAACTACTGTAGTCAACTCGCCTACAAATCGTGCCAGCTACAGTCAATATTTACCTTTGAGGGTATGTATTGGGAGGCCCGTGTTCAGCAGTGGACATTGATAGACTGTCACGAATGAATGAAACACCGCCAACTACCTAACTCTCCGCTGAGAATTTCTTATCAGACAAATCCAAATAACTGATTTTATCCCTACTCGGGATTTGAATCCGAGACCTCATGCACAGCAATTGAGTTTAAGACAACTAGAGCAACGAGACAATCATGTTTGAACTATGACACATATGGAAACTATAACCATTAACAGGAAATGTTTTGTTGAAAATGCGGCGTCAGAAAACCCACACTGGCGACGGACAGCGGCGTCGAAAGTCAAACGTATTGCACCTGCATAATACTTGCTATCCTGAATACATTTACCGCGAGACGATTATCCAAAGTTCTCTCTTCAAACACCGAGGCGCATGTGTAACGGTGCACTTTTACTGGCTGATGAAAAAGAGGATGATAAAATAAAAGCGCTTACATTAAAGTTTGTAAATACACGGTAAAGGGAAGCGTTTACCGTGTACTGGCGGTGTAACTATATCCACTACACCATGTCATCCCGTGGGTGACGTAAGAGGCGACAGATGGAATCAAATCAGGAGATGGGCACCAGCATCTTCCAAATTGCGACTATAGCTAAAAAACTGCGGTTGCCAACCCGCTTGCCAAACGTGGTAACTATGGCAAATATCACCCCAATGGGACGCCTATGTTCAGTTAGGGGACTTTATTGGGCTAAAACGGTAACGGTAATGTTACATCTTAAGTACTACGGCAAAATTAAATATTGTGGAAGACCTTTTAGAGAGGCTTTTATTACTAAGACTAAAAGTGATCACTTATTCAACTGGCAATAGATCACGAAACAATGACGTCGTCGATATTATTTATTTGCCATCGCATGATTTACGAGATATCTCTGTTTATATTATTCAAGCTTTGATATACTCTGTAATTTATTTCAGACGGAGTTTAAATCTAGCAATAAATATCTTAAATGAACAGTAAGGACAAGTTTGTTTTACCCAAGAATTTTATTTTAGAATAAGAATGGCAAACGAGCACTCAGTTCACCTGATGGTTATTGAATGCTGTAAACCATAGATACCTGCATCAGCATTCAATTTAAAAACAAAAAAGAAATGTGTTGTTAATCTTGACGGTCAAGATGGAATTCAATTTTTTCAGAAAAAAGGACCAATTCTGTACAATCACATTACTGAACTCAGTAGCATCAAGCTACTATTTTTTTAAACTGAAGTAGGGAACGAACTTACACTCCACCTGATCGTATGTTGCTGCTTCAGTCCGTGGGTACCCGCAGCCAACTTTATACAAGGAAGGTTACAGATCGTTGTACTTCGCATAGCCTCAAAGCCTATAATTATATTCTACAGGACTCAGAAAATATTTGTATGGTTGTAGCACGTATGAGTCGGCTCGATCGAGGAAGGACCACGCTTTCACAGAATACCAGCGTAAAATAAAAGTTAAATAGTTTTGTATGGTGAGTGTAGACAATCGGATACTCTTTTTACTGGAAACGAGGCATTTCATCTTAGTCCTCAGGAGTGGCAACGCATCTGCATTTTGATTCTTAATCGAGGATTGATGTAGATGTTTATGGACCATAGCATATACTTACCATTAGGTGGACTGTGTGCTCGCTTCTCACTCATATTCTTTATTTAAAAAAGTACTGCAATTTCGCGGCAGAAAAAGTAAGAGTAAGGTAAGGTAAGAGTAAGGTACTTAGATGGACTCCTAGTCAGAAGAGCAGTCCTGCCACCTCGAACTCTTTTTAAGCCAGGTATTTTGTGAGTCCATAGTCCTTTCCTCGTCGAGCTGACCTATACCTGCTACAACCATGAAAATAGCTGCAGCGTAGCACGACCTCGTATTTTTTAATTTTTTAAGAATAGCAGTATTTTTTTTCTTATTTCACTATGTTTATTTTTCTAATAAAAAGGTATTACTGCATTTTCTAGAATATATTATTTTATTTATTTATATTATATTGGTTAATTATTACGTAAATACTCTATAGTAATGTTTTAATAATAATATTTTTTGTGTTTAGCTATAACAACTTGTAAAATGGACGATCGTTTTCAAGCACAAATTTGTTTGTGGCTGGAAGAGGATTCTGATGACGAAGCATTGGTTGCGGATCTTGAGAATGGACAACAACTTCCTGTTGACACGATAGAAAGCGACAATTCCATCATTCGCAGTCCTCGTGTAACTGATACGGAGCAATCTTAAACTGATATTTCAACTCTTGCGCCGCAACAATCAAGAGGTAGGTATATACTATACTGGAAAAGACCGATCAACGAAGTGGTTTATGCATGAGCCATTACGTAACGTACGTACCAGGAATTGCAATATCGTTATCCACTTACCAGGAGTCAAAAATTTTACCAAGAATGCAAAAGAACCCCCTGAATGCTTTTCATTGTTCTTGGATGATTCAATGATAGACAAAATAGTCCAGTACACAAATATGTACATCACAAAGTTACACGAAAAGTTTTCACGTGAACGGGATTGTAAGCCTACAGATACATTGAAATAAAAGCACTGATTGGAGTATTGTATATGGCAGGCATGAAAAAGATCAGTCATTTGAATGTAAAAGAAATGTGGCTTGACAGCATGTGTTTTCTTTAGAGCAACGATGTCAATAAAACAATTTTTGTTTTTATTAAGGATTCTGCGATTTGATGATATCAAAAGAAAGCGATAACCTGACGCCAATCCGAGAAACATTTGAAAGCTTCGTTGCTCATTGTAATGAAAATTACAGTACCGGTGAGTACTGTACTATCCATGAAATGTTGGAGTCATTCAGAGGTCGCTGTAAATTTAGAGTATACATATTCAACAAATCCGCAAAATACGGCATGAATATCTATGCGCTTGTAGATGTCCTTTTACACCTTTGAAAACCTTTTACACAAGCAATTTGGAGATTTACGCCGGAAAACAACCTGCAGGACCTTTCAATTTGTCAAATTCTGCTGCTGACGTTGTCAAGAGAATTGCAAGGCCCATATTGAACACTGGAAGAAATATAACTATGGAAAATTATTTGACATCCATATAGTTGTTTGAAGAATTAAAAAATACCTACAGAACAACTGCGGTGAGTACACTGCGAAAAAATAAAAAAGAGATTGTTTACGCTCGTTCATGACGCTAGTCTCGAGCGGGGAACCGGTTTGATGGCGGATTGCGCGGGGAGGGACTCGTTTTTGCGAGCGGTAGCCGCGCCGCTCAGCCTGGTAGTCTGGTTCAAGCTGCGCCCGCGACTGCCACGTTAAGGAGTTAAATTGAAATCGTTATAGCGCACTCGGCTGCCTCCTCTTTGTGTTGTCTTATTTTCGTTAATATACGTGCCAACGAGGCTTTTGTGGAGGTTGAGTGATTAATTTAACTATACTTGCTATTAATTTGTGTCGACGAGTTACTTGAGCGGCTTTTTGATATCGCACTAAATAATTTGGATTGTAGTATGGAAGAATCGATTGTACGCGGCTCCCGTGTCGTTTTTTGAGAGTCTAGAAAGATCTTTTTGTGCGCGCCGGCCGGTTGGTTAGACGCCGGGAACTTTTTTGAGTGATTACTGTAACTTTGACTGCCATTAATTTGCATCTACGTATGGCTTGTGTAGCATTTTGATATGGTCCGAAGTGATTTTGCTTTGTCGATTGAACGCTAAACTTTGTGATTCGAGAGGAGATCGTGTTCTCTTCGATTAGAGATTGAAGTCAGATCATATGATACACTTTCTAACACTAAACACACACTACCATCACTTAACTCTGACGCTACCTTGTGGTCGAACCTACTCCGGAACTAGGTAAGTTTTGTTTGCTTGCTAGCCATATGTATAATAATTCTCCATCGGCCGTTTCCGGCCCGCACCCTTGGGTTGCTCGTCGAGCTGGTTACTCATGGGTCCTAACCTAGTCGACCTTTGTCGGGGCAACTGAGGGCCGTAACAGTTCTGGTAGCAGAGCGCGGTTTCTTGTTCCCCGGTAGCGCCCGGCCGTAATATAGTGATTTTTTGTTTTGTTAGCGGAGCGGTGGCTAGAACCACGCACGTTATGTGCGTGAACCGAGGAACAAGAACTGCTACCATTCTGGTAGCAGTTCTTATTCCTCGGTCGCGCCTGTCCGAAAAATATTTTTTTTGTTTTGTTAGTGGTTAGAAGTAGAACCACGCCCTTTGGGCTGTGCAAGCAGGAGTGTAGTTTTAAGTTTGGTACCTACGCGTCAGGTATTTGTATTTAGTATTTGTAAGGTTGGTAGACAATTATCATTATCACATAATCATGTAATTATCGATATCGTATAATTATGGTAGATTAATTGCCGAAATGTTGGTTGCCGAGCGATGCATCTTTGTTGACCGACCGTAGTGTGTACTTGTATTTGTAGTGTAATTTGTATTTAATTCGGTAAATAGTAATTTGTCCGGTCACCAGGTGACGTTGTGCCCGAAATTGTTGAGTAAGCCGGTCCCAGCGAGACGAAACATCGCCAAGGAGCGCCGCTGGTGCTACTCGTGTTTGAAAAGGCATCTCCAACGAGACTGCCCGCACCAGCGGCCCTGTACGCACTGTCGGGGCAATCACCATGCCGTTTTGTGCCGGGATGCGAACGGCGCTTCCTCTCGGGGCTCTGCCGGCCCTCATCCCCCACTGGCAAAGGCGTTCAGCCACGTCCTCTGTCGGGCGACGGTCGTCGCTCCCCTGCCGGCTATCATGCCCCTTGTTTTGAAGCGGGTCCCTCCCCGACCAGTCGGGGGGTCGTTCCCCCAGGGGAGGGGGGGTCGTCACCCCCCCTCATCGTGTGGAAAGGAACTTCACAGCCACTCAGCGGTCAGCGAGACCCTTTTCATCCCCGTTGGCTGAGAGGCCGCGACTGGAGTACCCCATCCCCCTTTGGTCGGTACCGGTACTACGGGGTTCCTGCAACCTCGAATTTGTCCCGGGCCTCAAGGCCGAGGTTCCACAAAGCTTCCCAGGTCGGCCCGTTCGGTAAATTTCAACCACGGGTCATTTAGAGGCCGCCGGAATGCCGCTTTCGGGACCCCCGGTTCGAGTGCCGGTCCGATGAAGGCCGCTACAGCTAGGTAGCGACCGCCCTAGCTCCCACCATGGCCGCGCTCTACTGTATTCGGGTTCAATTCCCCTGGTTTTGCGGTTGTTCATAGGCTGCGGTAGTCACTGAACATCAGGTTAACCGTATGCTCGTTTGCTCACTCTTCTATAAAAAAAACAGGATGCATATATGATTCGCTCGCGGTCTTAATACGGGCTATTTTCGTTACTCCATCGGATCTAGGAAAAATGTCTTCAACGATTCTCAATGGCCAATGAAGAGGCGGTGCGTTCTCTTTAGTGAGGATAAGCACAGTTCTAATCGTATATGGGTTAGCTGCTGTGTATCAATTCTGCCGCGACTGCAAAGTATGCAGATATTCCGTCCTCCAACGCTTCCAAAATGACTGCCTAAGCCTGTTTAATAAGTTATGACGTGAAAGAACATGGAGTTTATCATCGTCTATATCTATAGCGGGTAGGTATTTCAAAAGCGTAAGATTCAAAAAATGTGATGGTGTTAGAACTAGTGGCTCTGAGGGGTCACTGGACAGCATATAGCATAAAGTACGGCTGTTTATAACGCACTCGGTTTGTGCGAGTACGGTTCTTATTTCTTCAAAGAATAATTTTGATCTCCGATTACGCGATATAGATGATTCTTTAGACTTTTAATATTAGTCTCCCAATTGCCCCCCAAATTACTTGCGGTGGATATGTTTGAAAACCACTCGATGCGGTTCTCAGCGAAGATGTGAGTGAACTCCGAATTATAATATCTAGCGGTTAGAAACTTGTGTGACTCTGATAAAATACGTTTTGCTCCTGTAGTACGTTTCCAGGGCAGGCGGAATAAAGTACATTGACCTCAAGTATTATGTTAGCATCGAAACAAAACAACAGTTATTGCTTTCATACATATCTTTATAGGTTACGTATCGTTATGCGCTAAGCGTGTCTCATGGTACGGGGTAGGGTAAAGGAAGTGGTCATTCAGAGATAATAAATCTGTTTCGAGGCGATTTGCGATAAGTCTCACGCCGTAGGTATTTGAGAAATCGGGTGGAACAGAACTCATTCATCATTCTGGTTTGGGATGCGCTTGCGTGTAGATAGTTTGAGATTTAAAATTTTTGGTTATAGTAGTTGCTTTAAGTTTTATTAAGTTTGTTTTGTTAGTCATATTATTACGTATTAAAGTTTTTGTTATTGTTTTGTGACGTTTTGTATATTATCACCAGTATGAAATCGGGTCCATCGATATGAAAATCTCATAAAGACTTTACGTCACCACGAAAAAAGCGGAAAGTGTCGCATATTTCGGAAACCGAAAAAATAATGATTGTAAACATCTATAAATATGAAAAGAAGCGTGATCTAGAGACGTGTATCCATCCAAAGCTTCAAGTTTGGCTGCTTATGAATGCTTAGCATTAAAAGTTTTTGTGTCGTCTTTTTACCTGACTGCCAAGAAGTGGTTATGTTTTATATAACAACCTACCTACCTACTTATTAAACTACTTCCCTACTATTAACGCAATAATGAAAATTGTAATAACTCATGATT
>DWHP01009730.1:0-10100 GCA_018247895.1 Parnassius honrathi | reverse complement strand
CGCAGAGAAATCCCGAGCATAGCCCTCTCCATAGCTCGCTGAGCGACTTTGAGCGTCCTCATACGGCCAGCAGTGAAAAATTGAAAAGAATTTTTGAAAAAGAAATTGAAAGATTGCCTCATTGTAATTCCCCTTGATTTTGCCATTGTTGCTTAGCTTAGCAACCAGTATTTTTTTAAATTTTGATATTTTATGATGTTTTATAATTTCGATTTTCGTGTTGTTATCAGGAAGACTCTCCAGAAGAATCTTCTTTTATCGCCGTCTTTTGTCGCCTTTTATCGCCATTTACGAAACTTACAATATGTTATGGGGTAGTGGATATTCTTACACCGCTTCTACATGGTGAAAGGGCTCGCTCGCTCAGGTCGCTGTAATACACAGTACGCGAGCGACTAGGGTTTGATTCCTGTCGGTTTTTACAACCGACGGCAGAAAATCCTGGTGATTGGAGGCAGTTCTAACATTAAACATAGATACTGCAATGTTAACATTATGGTTGCAACGTTGATGTACCGGCTCAGCCAGGGAAAGAACGCGCTAGCACAAGATTGTTGTTGGTTGACTGTTGTTTCTTTCCGGAATGTAACAATATATCAATGTTACATCTCCTGTCGAATAGTCAAACACCGCATTTGAACGTCCATTGTAATACTTAAACATGTAGTGGCGGTATAAGAATATCCACAACCCCATATCATCCCGTGGTGTTGTAAGAGGGGACAGAGGGAAACAAATCAGGACATGGGCAGCAACGTCTTCCTAATAACGACGTTAAATTAAAAAAAACTGGCAAGCGTGGTAACTATGGTAAATATTCCCATGGGAGGCCTATTTTCGACAGTGAGCTTTGATAGGCGGTAACGTAACTGGTATCATAATTCGACAACATTTTTATGCCAATCAACTCGAGTCCGTTTTTGTTCTGGGGTGAGTTCATGAGTGGAGTGAACAAAGAAGTAACAAAGTTTGCAAACTATGACTGCTGATGTAAACATTTTTAAAATTGGCTCAAATGTTGAGTTTCTTCCGTTTTATAAAATATTACAGTTGAAATTCGAACATTCGTAAGCGTCAACCAGCCGAGAACATTTAGTCTACTATATCTGACGAGAAGACGTATCGTAATTTCCCGAACGCTGCCCAGCCGAGTTGCATCCGTCACTTGACCTCCCGGGCAAAGTTGAACTTACCTATGTCCCAAATCAACATATTTAGCCTACAGGCATGTACGAGTGTGATGAATAGTTAAGAAAATATCCCAGCGGCGGCCAGTATATTTGCTCTAGTGTGGACTTTAGTCCACACTAGAGCAAATATGCTGGCCGTATGAGGACGCTTAAAGTCGTCCTGCGAGCTATGGAGAGGGCTATGCTCGGAATTTTTCTGCGTAATAGACTTAGAAATAAGGATATCCGCAGTAGAACTAGAGTGACTGACATAGCCCAACGGATTAGTAATCTGAAGTAGCAATGGGCCGGCCATATAGCTCGAATAACCGACAACCGTTGGGGAAAAAAGGTTCTTGAGTGGCAGCCTCGTACCGGTAGGCAAAGTGTAGGGAGACCCCCCACTAGATGGAGTGACGACCTGGTAAGACATGCAGTAATTCGATGGATGCAGGTGGCTCAGGACCGTGCTTTGTGCCATACCTTGGGGGAGGCCTATGTTCAGCAGTGGACTTGTGAAGGGCTGTAATGATGATGATGATGATATATTTTTGTAAAAAAAATAAGTAAATACTTTGGCAAAAGTTTATTAAGAAACTGTCTTGAATAAAGTAGTGATAAACTTTTCAAAATATACAGTGGAATTTTCTGCTCATGGTCACAGGGCACGAACCACTCAAACCAGGTTCGAAACTATGTACTAGATTTCATACAAAGTAAAGACAAACGCTTTTTCAATTCAGACCTCAACAAAATCTAAACTTCAAATTTTGATCAGATTGTACGGACATGGCTGTTTTAGAATGTTACTTCGACAAGAAATTTAGCTACTGCGGATTCTAAAGATATTAGCAGTAGCTAAATTCCTCGAGGAGAGAGTGCGTAAATCCATAGATTCACGGCATTTATGAATACATTAAAGGCATGTATGAAATCCAATGACAGACACTTCGAATAAAACTTATTTTGTCGCTTTAACTTCAATAAATAAGAACAAATACATATTAAGTTTTATTATCATTGCGCTCTTTCTTTTGAAAAGATATGAATTTTAATGGATAACGGAATTTATGCTTATACTATACATACTTTACGCATGTGTTTTTGTTTGTCCGGAGTTTTTCTTCTTTCTATATGGGAATCCCAATTTAGGCTTCACTACTACCGGTAACCGTTACTGGCCGGTTGGTGTGAAATTGTACACCTTACAATATTTAAATGATGGATTAAACATTCATTATTGAAGTAAATCTTGTGGGACGTAACTTTACTTTCTTTTGCAATTGCTCTGTTTTCACCTTCTTAAATTTCTTAATTTTTTTTTTGTTAAAAAAGATATCCTTTCGTGGAGTTGAACTGAGTCTTTATTTGAAGTAGTCACAATAAAGATCATAAGATATTTATCGTCGGTGACACGGCTTGCGTAGTTAACGGTATTTACATTTACCCATGATTTCTTGATCTTCGTTTTCCTACTCCACAATAAGATGTCATTGTTTTATAGGATCATCCACTTATTATATATTGTACTTGGTAGAGCCATGCTGCAGTTATATTAGTGGTATAGTCGTAGCACGAATGGGTCGGCTCGACCGGGGAAGGACCACGCTCTCACAGACTACCAGCGTAAAATATTAGCTTAATGCTGTTGTGTTTCGTATGGTGAGTGTAGAGAACCGGAGACCTTTTTACTGGAAACGAGGCATTCCATTTTAGTCCTCACAGGTGACAACGCATCTGCATTTCGATTCGTAATCGAGGATAGATGTCTATGAGCCACAGCAACCATTTAACATCAGGTGGACTGTGTGCTTGTTTGTCATCTGATCCTATTAAAAAAATTATGGTTGAAATACATCGACACCTACGAACCGGAATCGATACATAAGACGGAGCACAGGAGCGATACGATTAGGATAATTTAACAGCATCAAGAGTGAACAGGATATCGTAATCATCGGATAGTATCCAAATTAAAAAAGAAAATCATACTTTACTAATAAAGTTCTATAAGTATCATGCTTTGCAGGTGTTTTGCATAACTTGAAATAATTGTTCGTCATCCATTCGTTGGCCAGGCGAGTTGAAGAGCATAGATCCTTCGCATTCGCATTATGGTGCTGCTCCCAACATCAGTCTGCTGGATTGAGATTTGGCTTTTAGGAGTAAACATAACCACCTTTATTCGGTCGCTAGAAACGAGTTTGTTGATAGTCACACTGAAACAGCGATGAGGTTCAATTATGAGTTGCTGCATCTTTCCTAAACACCACTATAAAATTATTATTTTAGGCGAATGTGATACAATATTATGTATAATATTATATGACATCACGATTCTATTATTTATACATTCTAAACATGACGGTAATGATTTCTTATGTATATGCGAATACTGTACTTATCTTAAATGGATATTATATTTACAGATTTTATCGCGCTTAATTTACTTATTTTTATAATTCACACGTTTCAATGCTTTGCATCCATGGTCAAGTGGGTACAGAGGTGATCGTCACTGACACGTTGAACACCTAAGTCTTTAAAATGATCTAACGGAATATGGCTTGACAAATAGGTACCTACTAAAAATCTACTTGTTATTTTGTTTCGTTTATTGGTTTATTTCAGACAACAAAAGTCCATACATAAACATAAATAAACACAATCGTAACTTGTAAACTAATTCATAATAAAGGAAAGACAAGTGTAAGTTTGTTCGACGTAAATGTGAGCAATAACAACTTGAACTGTACAAAAATATTGCTCATCACTCTAAGTAAAATGCAAACACTTCTTGCTAAGTGAATGTTAAATTTAAATAAATGACGTTGCGTCGCGTCAATATAATACTGCAATATAAGTGCAGTAGTAAATAATACTAACGGGTAAACGGTTGTATTATACATAATGGTACATATTGTGAAGAATTTCTTTGGTTACAAAGAAATAATACCATCAAATAATGAAACTGCTACATACTAATCAAAAAATTTTTTAGTTTTTCGCGACATTCCGTGGCATTTTCTTTGTTGATTTTAATACACTTACTGTATACTATTAACCAAAAATATATTACAAGCGTACATGAGTAAAACATACGTTATTTTTACTTACTTTTTCAGTGTCTCTTATGTTTGTATATTTTGTCTGTTTTGTGTATATTACAAGATTAAAAATAATATAAAGTGATGTAAAACTACGTAACTCCATGATTGTTTTTTACGAAAAAATGCACGGATTTTTTTAACTAGTTCATACATTGTCATCCATTTAGAAAAATTATTTTAAATTATATTAGCAATTATAGGAATGCTGGAAAAATCTCATAGGTTTTCAACAAATTAAAATAGAACCATCTTGCTTAAGCCTGGCGTAAAAAGCCATAATACAATAAAAATATGAAAAGAAGAAAAAATTCAAATATATATTATTATTAATACAAGCTTAATGGAAATATTTTTATTTGACATTATTACATTATAAATTAATTTCAATAAGTATTATTTATAACCTGCCCTCATCATGACTTAATTTCACACTGGATTTGAGGATACCACTGTTCTGGGAAGAAACAGCTAAAAACCCAACAATACTGTTGTACAGTTTTTTAATATATTGTACAGTGAATTATTTTAAAAATTTTACAAACCATTTTGGAATCAGCTTAGTAGCGACCGCCTATTTCCAACATCCTTGTACATTTTTTAATGTGGACATAGACAAAAATTTGATTTAATTTTTAAATGATTAATTAATTATCAACCTAATTACTTAATTGGCCAACGCCAACTAAGTAATTAAGAATTATTATATAATAATTAAACCATATTTAAGCATTTTTGGCAACTTATTATAAACATCTAAGCAAAGGTACCTAATGATTTCTTATATTTAAGCGAACATTATCTATTATTCAATCTAAGTCGAGGATATTTCGATTAGTGAGTCAATTCATAAACACCGTGAATAAATATATTGGAACTATAAACTATAAACACCGTGAATTATATTTTTGTGTCTTTATAGAAATAAATTGGGGAAATAATAATATATCCATTAGCCTTGAAAACCGCTTGTTGCTATGAGATACGGCTATTAAACATGTAAATAATATACAGTGTCAATTAAATGTAAAATAGGGAACATTAGTTATTTTTAAAAGAAGTATTACTTTTATTATGATAGAGTAAATACTCTAAGTGCTGTTCACCAGATGGCAGAACTCGCTTTCTTTCTACGAGTAGGTACCTACGTCTGGTACCACTGTGTGTCTTCTAATTTCTACCGCTAAGTAACCTTAGTAGCAAAAAATCCACTGGTTATGGTCTGACCTATATTGAGGCTCAGCCAGTGAAACATTTCGCCTTTGTCCTTAAACGCATATGTGGCCTTATTCATTTAGTTACCACCTGCTATTAGGAGGTGTGTAGCTCGTTTGTCACCTTCCACCTCTTTTTTTTTAAACATATAAAACACATATTTATAATATAATTCTGTCATAGATTTTCAGTCAAAGTAGCTCGAAAAGAAAACGAATAATGTTAAAAACTTAGGTGAAAAATTGATACAACTTAGAATTCATAACTTTAATATAAAAACGAGAAATATCTGGCGTAAATACAACAGTGAAAAAGCAAAGCAATTGTGGTAACGCGAATTATCGCGCGCCGGCACACATCAATTAGAAACATATTTACGCAGGAGTTAGCAAGCGGCGGCGCCCGAAACAGCTAGGTGTAATACGTAATAAGAATGCGGATCCGTAGCTCCGAATCAAGGTAAAAATGTGATCAGGCTGCCGCGACCAGCCGCGAGACACGGGGATGTAAAACCGATGCCGTCTTTACGACGCTCGCGCAACTTGAAATAATAAGCAAAAATTTACATGAGCGTCTTCTGACGCCAGCCAGTTTATTGTAGGTTGACAAATTAATGTTTGCGTATCTTTGTTTATTTTGTTAATGTATTTTCAGATATTGTTTTTTTTTTTTGAAATCAAATTCTAAAGTCGGCGAATACACTCAAGTTGTTAATGACGTATGTGTGTTTCGTTATTAAGAAGAACTATAGTACGGGAGGGTAATGTGATCATCCGGTTAATATGGTTACTTTCTTATTGCGCAAAAACTACAGCCTTGTTTGTATAGATGGCGGTGTAATACGATAGCTCTTCATCAGTCAATCAAATAATAAGGGGTCGAAGGGCGCTGCTTTATTGATGCCATTTTCACAGTTGACATTATAGTAAATATTTTAGTCGATTTTAGTACCGCGTAGTGTAAGTTTTTGTAAGTTGAATTTTCGAAGTGTCCCTAATTATTACCAAAGCTTGTTTGCTATTATTTTCTTAATATATTAGTTAAAGTAAACGACTTTGTGTTTTTGTCTCTCTCCTCCTCCTAGTTTTATAGGGCAGCAAAGCTGGCCGTCAAAGGTAACCGACCATATTACCACGTACGTATATCACGTACCTTACGAAAAATACGATATAAAAAAGGTCTATGGCTAATCTATGGGAGATGCTTATGTTCAGTTATGGAATTGTGTAGTGGGGTAATGATTATTTTGACTGACCAACTAGCTATATTATTTACTTTTTATTTAATTTCGCATATGAAATAATTTTAAATAATGTGATTATGAGTGTATTGCAGGAGGCGACAGAGGGAAACAAAACTATAAAAGAGCAGCAGAGTCTTCGTAATCTCCATATTAAATATAATAGAAATCAATTGCTGTCCGTTGATCTCGCAATAACTCGAAAATGGCTCGACCGATTAGTGAGTCCCTAGATGGTTTAAAAACTCTGCACCCGGTAGATGGCGCTGTTTTCTAAATATCGAAATCACCTGTTCCAAGCCGCGGCGGATTGCTAGTAATAACTAAATAAAAACGCGATTGCCAAAACGACTGCCAAGCGTGTCAATTATGGCATATATCCCCCTATTAATCAATTTTGTGGGGGCGCCTTTGTGCAGCAGGGGAGTTTTGATAGGCTGTAACGGTAACTAATTATTAGAAACAAAGATAAGAAGACGCAATTTGTTTAAATCCAATACAGCATACGATGCTTTTTTCGTTTTAGTATAGGAAATATAAATTAATAACCGTACTTTGGTAGCAGTTTAAGGAAATCAATTTAAGCCAGTAAATATATAATCAAAAATGCTTGATTGAAGAGAACGAATAATAGTAATTGATACTAGGATCTTAAAATTAATCATCGATACTACACTTCCGGGTTGAAATCCGGTTTAAATAAAAACGTATCATCCCATTTCAATCAAAACTATTTAAAAGTTAAATGACAAAACCAAACGGGAATTAAAATTAATATTCAGTCGGGCAAATCAATTTCTTTACAGAAGGAATGTAAAAAATAAAAGAAAAGATAATGACATATAGTACTTGTTATGTACTCTACGATCCATTAAACAATATGGCACAATAGAACAATGGTTATGAGTTGTGTTCAATAAATCACCACCGTTGCTCGTAGGCTCTGCTTCTTATAAAATTGCAACACACATATGTATAGTATACAATGTTATATTTCAATATGTTTTATGATGATATTACGTAGATGACGCATTATCTGTGAATATTAGGAAGTGTTGAGATATTTTTTAAATGTTCATATTTACTCGGTATAAAACTATGTGACAAGCATTTATATTTAAAATACTATATACTTTGTACCTGGTGCTTTGGTAGTATTACATTTTTTTTTACCAACTTCAAATAGGAAGAGCTATACAATTACGACTATGCTCGGAGAGGGCTATGCTCGGGGTTTCTCTGCGTGATAAACTTAGAAATGAGGATATTCGCAGTAGAACCAGAGTAACCGACGTAGCCCAACGGATTAGTAAGGTGAAGTGACAATGCACCGGCCATATAGCTCGAAGAACCGACAAGCGTTGGGGAAAAAGGTTCTTGAGTGGCAGCCTCGTACCGGCAGGCGAAGTGTAGGGCGACCCCCCACTCGATGGAGTGACGACCTGGTAAGACACGCAGGAAGTGCGGGTGGCTCAGGACCGTGCTTTGTGACATACCTTGGTGGAGGCCTATGTTCAGCAGTGGACTTGTGAAGGGCTGTAATGATGATGATGATGATCTATAGATGTACGTATAAACCGGCGCAGAGTGTAGTAGCCGCCTCTCTTTATTCTATAATCTATAAGGTGCATTTCCGAGAATGTACGCAGGAGTTATATATATTCCTGCCAGCCTCTGCTTTCCGTCCAAATACAATCTGGGTGTTTTCAAGGCAAGAGTAAATAGGCTAAGAGAGTGCGATGTACCATCTAGGTCTTCATCGCTACTTAATACCAAGTGGAGTTGTTGTCAAGCACTGGTATATAAAAAGTAAACCAGAATGATCAATGCATGGTGTAAAATTTTATAACCGATTGCCCAAGAAAAAGGGTAATGTTTTTGAGTGTATGTTTGTATGTACTTATGTGTGCATGTCTATTACTTTGGCACGTTCTTTAGCCTAAACGGATTGATTGATTTTAATATACGGGTAGCCCATGTGTTATAATTAATCAAGCCGTTTAGATTTGTCTTAGATGAAGATGGGTCATAGGATATTAGCTGCTTCTCATTTCAATAAACTATTTTAAGAAGTCGGGCTTTTTAAATTACATTTAACCAGTGGACTTGTTAAACACCTAATATTACATATTTGAAATTAGCTTCCGGTATGGCCCCTCCATATGCTGTCGCGATGACTAATTTATTTTAGAGCTCCACCTTTTCAGAAGCCAAAAATGACTGTCTTGTACGCGGTGTACACCGCAATACTGGACAACAAAAAAAAAATGGACACGACTTCATGATTGTTTTCTCCTAACTTTTTCAGACCGTGGGTAAATAAATGATGGTATATATATGTATATATATGTTTTATCTTCGGTCACAATGGTATACACAACATTGAATGATCATACTTTAAGAACATTTTTGTACACCAATCTACTCGATCCCGTTTTGGTTCTGAGAAGAGGTAATGAGGAAACCAGAGGTAACAAAATTTTCTAACTTTTAAATATATGTAGATGAATTTTTGTTTTTATTTGGCTTGTATCAATTCCCAAATCTCCTTAAATCAACTCGACGATCGAACTTCACAAATCTCTTCATGGAGAGAAACACGGCCACGATCAATTTTTACGTACGAAGTTAACGGCTTACGGTACTCAAATAAGGTGCTTCCCTCCCAAAATAATTTTGAAGACGAGTAGTGCAATATTCAGAGAGAGTGAACTTTATTTGTTTGAGTTGTTCTGTGATCATCGCCCTAAAATCTTTTCGCGTTAATTTCATTTTTGCTACGGATGACTAAATTCAATTTGATATTGAATATCGATTTCTCACCCAAAAATTTTAAATCGATATTTCAGTTTCATATGTTAAAAAACGTATACATAATACATAAACACTCACGTCTGTAATCCAGAGAGGTAGGCAGAGACTACAAACTTCTATTTGGCATGATTCTGACACACCTCTCTCGCCTCCTTCACATCCATATACCTACATTCTCGTCCGTTAAGATTACTCTGAATTTGGCCCATTTTCAATATATCACCAATTTGGTCGATAAAATTTCACCTAGGACGTCCCTTTTCGACTCTGCCGTTTATTTCTGCAACATAAATTTGTTTTGTTACTCTTTCCTCATTCATTATTTCTGCACGACCAAACCACCGAAGCATTCCTTTCTTAATCCTCGTCACAACACCATCTTGCATACCACATTCTTCTCTTATCACACTATATCTCATAATCTCACCCTGTCACTGAGATTCAGCCCTAACATATAATCTGTCCCAAGGAGGTGTCCGATTTATCGTCCACAAGTCTCTCGTCAACAACGTTGTAAAGATTGGGAGTGTGTCGACGAGGGTCGCGTACCTGATA
>DWHP01009729.1:0-10101 GCA_018247895.1 Parnassius honrathi | reverse complement strand
GTCTAAAAGTAGGAAATATAGGCAACTTAAAAAAACAACGAATAATAACAATAGTAAAGTGACTCTTGCTCGTGGACCTAAAGAGCATCCTGGGTCAATTCTGTTGGATCTGTTCGAGCTTCTGCATCGTTAAATACAAGGTTATGCAATAGGCATTATAGCTTAGTTGGGTTTTTTGCCTTGTGTAAAATGTTTAAAAAAGAGAGCAAAATACATTCAACAAATATTTATTTTTATTAATTAAACAAACAGTCATGTGACCCAATTCATCATCATCATTATGATGTAACATCAGTTGTAGTGCTTGATTTAAACACATTTTTAATAAAAATAATTAAAATGCCAATTAAAACATCTTTACTTCAAAAATAAAACAATATTTAAGTGACTTGAGCTATTTTGGTTCATTTATGCCTTGAGACACCTTGAGGCACCCCCAAGGTGCCTCAAGGTACCATGTCAGGTCCCATATATTAAAATAATGCATGTGTTTGTATTACATTTCATATAAAATGTGTGTTATAAGTAACTGCAACTTAGAGCATAATTACTTTTCTCGTCGTTACATTGTAATCCAGAAAGAAAAGTACTTTAATATAACCAGTAAACCCAGTTTGGTCCAGGATTTGCTCGAACTCGTTAACTTAGGCGTAAGTTTTAATTTATATTTAGAAAAAAGTATTTACAGTTTGATGTAAGTTGCATTTTATTGTGATTTGTTGCTTTTTGATTAGTAAATGATGTGTTGCGCGTTGATTCTGTTGTTTTACTACCACCTACAACCTTTCCTCCCTAAGCTCCCTGGCAAAAAACTAAGTTTTTTTTAATATTTGGACACCATATGCCATGATAGCTCAGAGGTTAAGCTGCCTTTAACATTTTTTGTCCTATCCATTTGCATGCATTTCTTATATATATAGATAGATATATCAACCAAAAACCTTCATAGAACTGAGAGTAGAACTGTGTCCGAAACACCGCCAGTACTTCCTAACTAAGCTGGTACTCAGTTTGTTGACAGAAAAACTGATTTTGTCGCGACTCGGGATTCGAACCTGGGATCTCAAGATTGGCAGTCACGCTTCCGACTACTAGACCCATTAGGCAATCAACAAACACTACAAAAATTTAAATTACCGTGTAATTGCTGTGTAAGAATACCCACTACCCCGTAATTTTAAAAACGAATGATTGAAACAAAAAATTAACAATTTGTTATAATCTCATTTATTTTTTTACTATCACTTATCTCTATAATACTTTACAGAAATATTATACAACTATCATGTATTTACAAAAAAATTATTCTTAAGTACATACAGCAACTGGAAATCATTTCTAATGCTCGTTCGAAAAAAAATTTACAATTTTTAAATTAATCTATATTGGAATAATTTATTGTAAACGGAAGACCCGTGGCGTGGTTTAATGGCAAGAAGTAAATACATTGTTTATATAATACAATTAAATGAAAGTTACCCATAGCAATTATCGGATTTGTTTAAAGCTGCCCCGTGTCCAGGAGACCTATTCGATGACTATGTTATAATAATAACTGATAAATGAAAACAAAAAAAAATATTTGAACACTTTATCGTTCGTTACGTACGTAATATAGATTCCTATAATAGCTACCAATACTATAAAACATACGACCCAATGTACTACAAAGTAACTATGATTTTAATGTAAACAAATTTATATATAGCGAAGTTGCTTCGTATGTTTTTGCTGCGACTCACAATCAAGTAGTATCGAAGTTTGTTTTAAATTTTGTTGCCTTTACAAATATGTCATCAAAAGAATGAGCAACGAGGTTAATCATATTGCCTTTCAGTTCCAGTCAGTAACGCTAAGAGAAAACTGTAAAAATATCGGGATTAGCAGGTTCTGTGATTAACCTGTGACGTATAATATATAAGTAATAATAATAATAATACAAAGTCAATCAAGTGGTTACCAAGAAATCTTTAAAATTGCCATGTTTATGACATCTAAACCGATGACATCAATCTAACTAAAACTTGCATAGCATCTGGGACTGCAGACACCTATCTAATTGACAATATTACATATACAATTGGCAATAACACAAAACGTCGAAACATACCCAATACCTAATCAAGACTTAGTACCTTGTCTAAAATTAGATTCATCCAAACCTGGCGTAATTGTTGAGTTAATTTGAAACTCATACAGGCAGTCGTGTTCCTTTTATTACCTGATATAATTCAATAATCACACATTTCAACTTATAACTGTACCACTACCCCAAATTCAATAGTCACAAATTTCACTGCGGTTGCCAAGTCGTCCACCAAGCGTGGCCATTACGGCTAAATCGCCTAGAAGCAATCTATGACGGAGTTCTATGTTTAACAGTCCACTTTTGTAGGCTATAACGAAAGGATGGAAGGGAAGTTCAAGCTTTCACTGGGTAATGCTCTATATTTGTACAATAACAACCTTATATAATCGTGTTTATTGTACACAGTCGTTAAATTTTGTATAATCTTTATGAATTAAACTTAAATCCCACTTAGTTTACACCTGTAATATTTGATAATTTATCATACTTACAGTTATATTAAATAACTTACACCTTCTACAATTTCGTCACACCTAGTAATGAAGGACAAGAATTTAATTTTTTCAATTAAAAATCACTCGTTCTCTATGCTGTACTGCGCGCGTAGATAAAAAATAGTTCTCAAACACTATGTACTCAATTTTAAGATGTTAAGTCTCATGATGTCAAACAGCGCAGCGTTTGAGTATAAAAATTGAGTAACGGACTACTGTTCTAACAGTCTTATGGCCAAATGTTCACACATTTTTAGCATTTCACACTAGCTTGCAAAAAGCCATATAATTATCTCTTTTTGATATTAATAACTTGCTGTATCGTATTCTGTTGCATATTTCTTAAAATAAATAATATATAACAACAAGGACGCGAGTCATGACCCTATAATAAAAATGACGGTTTAGAGAGTAAAATAGTCAGTATATCAAATTATATTCATACCTTGCGCTTGCAGTACTTATGTTTCCGTAAACTAAAATGCGATACAATGCAAACAAAGCTTTATGTGAAGTACTTTTTGACCTGAAAACGTCTAATAAATCGATGAACCCCGGCTGAATGCATGAAAAGTATGACTCATTGTCCAGTTACGCTCCAGCCGAGCCAAAGGAAAAAAGGCAAAGGCGCCATCGGCTCGCGCCGCGTAGACAAGTACGCAATCGTTATGTCAATGTTTTGTCATGACGTCGTCACGTTAAACTGCTGTCCGTAAACCGACTGTTGACTTTACACACAACGAATTTTTTTATTAAAACATGATCTAACTCAACTGCTTCTACGTTTAAATAACACGTCATTAAATATGTTTACTAACTTCGTCGTATCGTGGCGGCTTGAGGGAATCCCCTGTCTCATATCGTCCCGTGGGTATCGTAAGAGGCGACAGAGGGAATGACGCAGGAGATGGGCAGAATCTTCCTGATAACAAAACAAAATATTAGAAGTTGCGGTCACTAACTTGCCCACTAAGCGTGGAAACTATGGCACGTCCGCGAGGCAATCTATGGGGTAGACCTATGTCCAGTAGTGGACTCTTGATAGTTATGTTAACGTAATATATATATTTATTTATATAGAAGTATATATATAAGTATATATATAGTCAGTCATGGAAGTGATCAACAAACCATCATTATTTTAAATCATTTTTTAAAATTGGTGTTGCTTATATCCTTTATACCTAACACTGGTATAGAGAAAAAATCGTAGCTAAAACAAGCGCCATTTGTAACTAAAATGGCTGCTCAATACTCCATAAATTTTGTCCTTCATTACATTTACATGACAAAATTATTACAATTAAATACATTATATTATAATTATGTTGGTCTATCTTGTTAATTCATAGTTAAGTAGTAATTATAAAATAAAATTAAATAAATGCACTGGCTCTTACTTACGCTTAACATAATATATAAATAAATCACAATTGGCCTTAACCCTAACAAATTAAGTTGTACAGTAAGTATACATAACACTGTCCTAACTCAATATCACATTTTAAAAGCATAAAAATGACACTAACCTTACTTCTATTGTCATATTGTCCTATTCCGATCATGGCAACGCCTTTTGGTTACTAAGAAGAGTTCAAGTCAAGTTCACTTTATAGGTAATACATTTTCGCAGCCTCCTTTTCGTACAGAAAAGACATAAAAGATGTGGACTCTGAACGAGTTAGTATTGTTATTTACACCGTACTCGGCTACAAAGAGGAACTGGATACTTTACTGTGAAGGCCTGAGTTCAGATCCCTGCCGGAGCCGGTAATTGTGACATAACGACATATAGTTCCTCCTCTCTCCTTTCCATCACCGGTTAATCAAACCAGTCTCCACAACTCCTTTGTTGTCGATATACCACGCATTGGAACCAAACGGTACGCTTTTTCATTCGTTGCGCTTACAGCAAAAGAGTGTGGAGTAAGATGAAACCAATTGTTTGGTAAAGGAGACTAACATATTCAATTACAAAAACCTAATCACCTCACCATGATCGAAATTCGTACAGATATACATCATACAATCAACGCATCCAAGTATTTTAAACATCCCATTAGCCTCCAAGTTCTAAATTGCTAAATATTTCCCTACCAATAAATTACAGAATCTACATTACTAGACTCTAGCGGCTCTCACATACACCCACAAGATTCCACCACCATGTTCGGTAGGGTCTTCTGCGTCACAGTATTGTTGGAGTCCATGTATAGAAGCTGTAGTGAGCTGAACGTGGTCGGCGCACAACACGGCTTGAACTCCGCCTTTCTCTCGTTCGATACCGAATAGAAGTATTTCTGTTGAAAACCAATTATTATTAAATTACCTGACTCTTGGTCAAGCGGTTGGAAACACGTTTATTGATCATGTAACCTGGGTTACATGTTATGTTACTGATAATGTGACCCGGGTTCGAATCCCGAAATCAGTTATTGGATTCTTCTGTCAAGAAATTCTCATTGGCACCCCATAGTCAGGAAGTTAGTGGGTTTAAGCCGTTCTGTACCTCAGAAAGCACGTAAAGCTGTTGGTCTTGCGCCTGATCTCTCCTCGGTTGTGTCGGAATACCGTCCCATCGGACTATGGGAGTAAGGGAACAGAGAGCGCACTTGTGCTTGCGCGTCACCTCGGGCACCATAGTTCTATCCTGCCCAGATGACGAGTTTCCGTCGATACTGGCCACCCTGATCAAAATTAGGTCTAAAGGACATTATTTTAAAATCAATAACAATAAAAAATAGACCACGGTAGTTCAGGGGCACTCGCATTATATTTATATAGTATACAAGTTAACGTGGAAAGGTTTTGAGTCGCAACCTCGTACCGGTAAGTGTGGTCGGTCCGCCACTAAATGAAGTGAACTGGTAGGACATGTAGGAAGTCGATGGTTGCAGGTAGCTCGGGCCGGGTCTTGTGGGATTCCTTGGGGGAGGCCTTCAAAGGAATTTCAAGTGCAGTTCCAATTGCTGATTTACGTTGGACGTTTACGTGTATTAGAAGTTAAAAATCTTCTCACGAGAAAATAATAACTTAAACTTTCGCGTACTTAAACCCATTGTTCCAGATCTCTCCATATTTAAGAAGTCAATGGTCACTGTATTCGTTTTTCTTTTACCGCCGAGCATTGGGTAAGTGAGTAAGTAAAATTTGAATCAAATTGTAATAACACAAAACAACTTCGCTTTCACCGGTACGAGGCTGCCACTCAAGACATTTCGTCCTGTCGGGTGTCGGTTCTTCGAGCCATAATATGGCCGGACCACTGCCACCTCAGCTTACTCTGAGCGGCCCCTACTAGTCGGAGTGACGACCTGGTAAGCAATGCAGGAATTTTATGGATGCAGACAGTTCAGGGCCGTGTTTTGGGGCAATCCTTATGGGAGGCCATGTTCAGCGATAAACTTGTGAAGAGCTAGAGCTGTAATAACAACTGATGATAATAAACACAGCTTACCCTAATTATATTATGATGATAACTGTCTGCCTGAGAGACAGCGGATATGGGCGCGCACGTCCCCTTACAGAAGTAGGCGTGATATCCTGACGGCCTGATGATCCAGTCGTCCCAACCCAGCTCCTTAAAACTGACGTATAGAGGTTCGCGACAGCATTCACTGGTAGTGGCTCCGCACTCCAAGGTACGGCCACGTCGCCTCTTGCCCGCATACTTGGTGTACAGAACGAGGAACGGGCGATGTTTCTCGTGGAAGGAGAGAGGAGCTCGACGTAGCTGCAGAAAATATTTTCTCTTGTAGTAATTTACTTAGTAAAATTCAGTTTTTTATGGAGTTATGGATGAGAAACAACTACACAGTACATCTGATAAAAAATAATGCTGTGATCTATAAAAGGCGATAGAGGGAAATTCTGACACGAATCAGGGTAACAGCATCTTTCTGAATCAATAATAATATGGCATATATCCTATATAGTAGAACCATGCTACAGTTATATAATAGCTGTAGCACGATTGAGTCGGTTCGACTGACGAAGGACCGCGCTCTCATATTATGTTGTTCGCTATTATGTTTCGTATGGTGAGTGTAGAGAACAGGACCTTTTTACTGGAAACGAGGCATTCCATCTTAGACTTTAGGGACGAAGAAAGAAGTAGATGCCTATGGGCCACAGCATCCACTTAACATCAAGTGGAATGTGTGCTCGATAATCCTTCTTATTCTATAAAACAATCTATTGATCTATAGATAAATACCGTCACTGCCTATCAAAAATTCTATTTACGTACGAGTAAATAGGTCTTCCCACAGATTTTTTTCATAGGGGGATTCGCCATAGTAGTCGCGATTGGCAAGTGGGTTGGCAATCGCGGTTTTTAATTTTTTCGTTGGCATTAAAAAGATGTTGAAATTAAATAAAACATTAAATAAAATAAATATAATTTACAGACTTCTTTTCTTAAATTGGACATACCTGACAAGTCCTACAAGCAACATGTAGGGTATGTAACCTCTCCCGGCCTTCTAGCCAGACTCTGACAGCCCAGGCAAGCTCCACTCGAACCCAGCCTTCCCCGATGTCAGTTTCCTTAATGGCTATGGGTTTTGTCTTCTTGAACTGCTGCTGACTGTCCCAATGCGCAGCTTCTGAGATAACGAAAGTTTGGTTGTATTCGTCCAGTGGATCGCGCTCCTGTAAATATTGAGATGATGAAATGTTTATTTAACTGTTAGACTCGTTACAACACAGTGATTCTTCAAAATAATAAATTAATTATTGAAATAGCAGCTTAATGTAGATGTTTCGTATGATGAGTGTAGAGAACCGAAAACCCTTTTTATTGGAAACGCATCTGCATTTAGATTCTTAATCAAGGATAAATGTAGATGTATATGCGCTACAGTTACAGAAATCGTAATAATAAGACAATACTAAAATTTCTGTGGCCACAGCATCCAGTTACCATCAGGTGCACTGTAAGCTCGTTTGTCAATGATCAAGAATCAAGAGAGCCATGGTAACTTTGAAGGTTAAGAGTGGCCGTATATATCACTGCACGCGAGCGACCCCGGTTCGATCCCCGCTGGCGCCAATGAAATTGTTAATTACTGTTTTAAGTGCTGATATATCACTTGCTCGGCGGTAAAGGGAACGTTGTTGAAAACCCGCATATCTGAGAAATTAAAAAATAATTCGAAGACACGTGACGTCCGCCCACACGCACTTCGTTTCACTTAAACCTTCTAAAATGAGAAGAGGCCCTTGAATACGCGGTAGAGCCAAGCTGCAGCTATATTATGCTTTTAGCACGAATGCTTCGGCTCGACAGGGGAAGGACCACGCTCTCACAGAATACCAGCTTAAAAGTAGCAGCTTAATGCTGCTGTATTTCGTATGGTGAGTGTTGAGATCCGGAGACCCTTTTTTACTGAAAACAAAACATTATATCTTAGTCTTCAGGGGTGACAATCCATTTGCGTTTTGATTCTTAATCGAGGATAAATGTAGATGTCTATGGGCCGCAGCATCCACTTGCTATCGGGTGGAATGTGCGCTTGTTTGTCACCCTTATTCTATAAGAAAACCAAAGCTATAAAACGTAGACCTTACCTTATAAAACCACAGTTCTACGACGGTGACCTCTTCAGGTTCCACGTCAGGCGGCAGCTCGAATTGTAGACAGATGAACGGATATCGACCCGTCGTTAGACATTCACCTGAAACAACAGATATTATTGGTCAGTTACGTAGGTATCTAGGGCGACCCCCACTAGATAGAGTGATGACCTGGAAAGACATGCAGGAAGTCGATGGATGCAGGAAGCTTAGGACCGCGTTTGATGGCATTCTTTGTGGGAGGCCTATGCTCAGCAGTGGACTAATGAAGGGCTGTAATGATGATGATGATGATGTCGTAGGTATCATCGTATTAGTTTCTTAGTGTGTTTAAATGGCTGCCCTGTTGGTCTAGTACACGTAAATGCGGTTGCTAACTATGAGGTCCCAGGTTTGAATCTTGGGTTAGGTCAAAATTTTTCATCACGGTTTTAAAATTGAGTTTTTCTGGCAAAAAATCCTCGGATTTATGATGTTTGCGATGTTTCATCCCCATGTTTCTAAAAATACGTAAAATCTTGTTTAAATAGTAATACGAATGACTTTTGCACTTTAACACATCTTTGTCACGGTGTTATTAATATTCTTTTTAAAGCCTTGTTGGTTTAACTACCGTTAGAAAGAGTGACTGATGATGATAATGATGTAACCAATTGTTTGGCAAAGGAGACTAACATATTCAATTACAAAAACCTAATCACCGCACCATGATCGAAATTCATACAGATATACATCATACAATCAACGCATCCAAGTATTTTAAACATCCCATTAGCCTCCAAGTTCTAAATTGCTAAATATTTCCCTACCAATAAATTACAGAATCTACATTACTAGACTCTAGCGGCTCTCACATACACCCACAAGATTCCACCACCATGTTCGGTAGGGTCTTCTGCGTCACAGTATTGTTGGAGTCCGTGTATAGAAGCTGTAGTGAGCTGAACGTGGTCGGTTCGAATACCGAAACTGATCAAAATCGGCTTGGTTGGTGTTTTCTATCAAGTACTTCTCAGTAGTAGATCGGAGCTAAGAATATGGCAATGTTTACCCCCGTGTTTCGAAACGCACGTTAGCCGTTGATCCTAACCTCTTTGGTCGTATCGGGTTGCCGTTCCATTGGACTATGAGAGTGAGAGAACAGAGAGTGCCACAGTGCTTGCGTATACACTCGTGGATACTCGGGAACTATAATCCTGTCCTGCGCAAAGGGCTAGTTCACGCAGCAACCCGCAGCTGTCGGTCTGGACACATCTAATGGTGAACTAATCAGCTAATAAACTATCAGCATGGTGCACCATTTTTAAATAAGGTTGGTATTTCAAGAAAAAAAAATGAAGTTGTAGCGGTGGCGTAAGAGAATTCACTACTATATATGGGAATGCGGGAACCGAAACAGTAGAAGAATAGCGGCGTTTTACAGCTATTGTTGACTCACCAAATGTAGCAAGCATGTCAGAAATATTCAAGTAATATGTACAACAAAACAAAATCTGTGCGAGTTTGGAGACACTGAGTATTATTTGCCCGGGGCTCTAACCCGTGTTGCAAAGTGGTTCTAGTACGTAATAGATATTAATTTAATTGTTAAATATGGCTTTGTACAAGAGTCTCCTTTAACGGGCTGTAACGAATTAAAATATATTTTTCAGAGCGACAATAGCGGAGGGTTTTTACCAGAATTACTTTCTTTCCTACTTCATCGTGAATACTAGTTAGAATATTTTGATTATTTTTATATTACGAACGGAACAACTTCTATAGAAAAGTTTTATTTTGATAGATATCAAAAAGTATTGAATTTATTTATAAAAAGTAAAGTAAAGTTACAGCCTATATACGTCCCACTGCTGGGCACAGGCCCCCCCTCATTTCTGAGAGGGTTTTAGGGCAAGGAAGTGTCCGCCGCGCTGCCCCAATGCGTGTTGGCGAACTTCACAT